>APFE031649619.1:89688-149687 GCA_000404065.3 Pinus taeda | reverse complement strand
ATTTTACGGTTGATCTTGAATTAAGTTTTAGTTTCAGGTTCTACCGTATGATCTCTCAAAAACACCTAAATGCAACTATATGCCAAAGATCATCATTTTGTTCGATGAATTCTAACTATAAAAAGGTCAAGAATCTTCCAACCAAACAAAACGAATTCAAGCAATCATGCAACCTAATGCAACTAACAGCAAGGAAATGAAACTTTTCTTTTGGAAACACAAAACAACGAAATGTTCTTTTCCTTTCAGCTATTAAATGCAAAAGACACTAGTTTGCTTTTCTTTTTAATGACACAAAAGTGCTTTTAAAATGAATTAGAGAGATAGCAACACTGAATGAAAAACTAAAATCACTCAATGCCAACACAAGACAATTCCCAAGGCACTAAAAACCAGTTTCCCAAATCAAAGGAAAACAAGGGCTTATGAGCTACGTGATCTAAGCTCAACAAGACACCAAGGAATTCAAAGGAGGAAAGCAAGTCACTTGGAACACAATCAAACACTTCCAACAATCACCAAACGAATGCGAAAACAAAAAACGAAGTCGGCTGGTCAACCAAGAACACAAGATCCCGAACGGGAGGCTTGACACACACGGCCACTAGATGCCCTAGGGTTTGAGTGTGAAATCAATGGAGAAAAGCGAACACCCGAAGGATAAGAGTTCAAAACCAGACAAGCGACGATTCGACACACTTCAGAAATTTCAAAAGTCAAGACAAAATGCAAACCAAGCGACGAAAGCAAAAAGGAAGGCTTTGCAAAACTGAAAACAAGCAACAAATGAACCCTCGCGAAACAAGGCTTCGCAAGCAAGCGTGTGACAGCTCAGAAAAAATAAAACAAGTCAAAAGCCAAGTGGAAAAAGCAGGGGACAGCCAAACCAAGAGGTTTAGGAAGCCAATTTGGACAAAAAAGAATTTTGCAGGATCAGCGCGGGTGACCCCTCAACAAAAAAGCGATGACAAGGAAACGTCTGTAGCAGCTTTGTGCTGTCAACGCGGAAGGACACGGATAAAGGGCGCTGGCCCGAAAACAGGGTCAGCGCGACTGTTAAATGTATAAGCGCGATGACAGGGAAAACAAAGAAGTAAATGTGCGATGTCAGCGCAGCTGTTCTGAAATAAAACGCGCTGAGGCTAAAAACAGTCAAAATCGAATCAAAAATCCCCAAACCAAGGGAACAGGCTTTCAAGACAATTAAGGCAGTTCCCAGGATGACCCAGGAAACCAATTAACAGCAAACCAATCCCCAATCTTTGACAAGGAAAGCAATAATCAAAACAAAAACAAGGATGAACTACAAAGAGACAAGCAAGCTCCCCAGCGGAGTCGCCAAATTGTTGGAGAGGTAAATCCCCTCTACGGATAGAGGCGATCCCTACTAGCCCAAAAGGGGTCTAGCAACAATGAAACAATGCTACTCTGCAGGTTCCTAGTTGTAATTAACAAGTGGGTAAAGAACACCTACTTGGATTCCAACGCTACGTTTGACAAAGAGGTGGTCCTCTCGCTCCTTCGCTCCAGCCGATCGCAGTCCTCCACTATCTTCGCGGGCGGACACCTGCACAAGCAAAGAGAGAACAAACACAAGCACAAAATCTACTAAAAACAACTATACATCAGTCAGGAAAGATGTAATTCACATTAATCATTCATACGACAAATCGGAATGGAACCATAACAGTAGTCATCTATCTTTATTAATCAGAAAATAGAGTAAGGTACAACCAAAGTCCTGACGCTGAGTCTTTCTCTAGAGGGTCCAGCCAGCATGTCTTCCAAGCATTCACCTTTGAAGTAGATCTCCCAAGTCAAAGAGGTCTCTCTCTCACATACAAGGCAACAAACTCATAACCTTCCTCAAGCTCTATAGCAATCCTCACACAACACATCAAATTCCTACAAAGAGCAGCACTAATGCACTAAGAATTCCTCTATCAAAGTCTATATGTTCCAAAACTAGCTGCTCATGGCCATGGTGGAGGCTTATAAAGGAGAAGGAGTCTGCAAGAATAGTTAAAGGATGAGCTTTCTCCCAAGAAAAGTGGGTGACCAAACGAACAGACATGCCTCAGAAAGGATGGCGACCTTTACAAAGCTAACAGCCAAGTCTGGAGTCATCTGGAAGGTTGGCTATTAGAACAAACTCGCCTAAACAGGATTAGCGCGGGTGCAAAACTGGGCTGGCGCGCTGGCATCGCAACCCAATTACAGGAGAGTTCCAGTCAGCGCGAACTGATGCAAGCGGAGCGCGCGCTGTTTGTGAAATTCGACCAGCGCAGAAAACACGTGTGCTTCCGCACTGGCAGTGCACCGGTTAGACTATCATCCGCCAGTCAGCGCGGTTATTTTAGGAACAGTCGAGATGATCCAGTAAACTTAGGCAAAGAGGGTTTTTAGCCATTTCAGAGAGCATGAACATGGTGGATGTGATTTTATGACACAGCAGTGAGACTGACAAGGTGACAGTGACATTTTACTGTGTAACACCATGAATTCACAAACCAGCTAGGAAATAGCACATGCAACCTGTTAATTGCAAGTCTTCATATTAAAGTTGCTTCATCCAACCTTCCTTCCTTGTGTCTTACTTTCCTTGTCCTTCATTTTCATTCCTTGTTATTCCTTTTTCCAATGCTAGAGTTCTCCAAGGATCCTCTAAGTTTGAAATAGTATGAAAGAAAAAAGAGAGCTCCAAAATTGAAATTATCTCTTGAAAATTTACTTATTTTGGAGTTTTTAATTCCTGCTATGATCAAAATTGGGTAAAACATGATAATTAATTTTAATTAGTTATCATTGTCTTTCCAACTTACATATCTAAAGTTTATAAGTTTGGAAATTAATATTTCCATTTAACATAACGAGAGAAAGGGATAAATCAATTTTTTTTCCTTTGATCTTTTCTTTCAATATTTCAAGCAGGAAATAGGGTTATGGGAGAAATCATAAAATTGTTTGAATGAGTTGTTGAAGTACACAAGAGATCACATTAAATGAGAGATAATATGGCCAATTTGGTTGAAAATAATGAACGTCAAGTAACTAAGAGAAATGACCATATTTTACAGAGAAGGAGGGGTTGTATCTTAGTGATACTAAGCAATTATAGTGGGCTTGAACCCTAAGAATGTAATTTGCAAAAGAGAAAAGTTGAGTATTCGAGACGGATTTACTATTGGAGGATAGACCGAGTGCTAAGTCGAGATATGCTAAACAAAAGGGATTGCACTCTACTAGAGATAGGATATACTTTAGGTTGTACCATTGCAAAGGAGAGAGGGCCAATTTTTATGTCCATTCTTGGCCATACATTCTACTGATGTGTTGTTGTAATTATTTCCTAAGTATTTCATATGAATCCTAATAAAATCCCTCTTTGATGGGTTTTCCCTACACGAGGATTTTCTAGGGTAAAATATGTGTAAAAATATATGTTTTTGGATTTCATGTTTTTTTTGTGTATAATTTGTCGAAATATCAACTATGTTAACTATGCGTAGATTTTAGTCTAAAATTTTTCTTGGATTTTTGTAAAAACAACTTTATGGGTATAAAACATTGTTGGCACATTAATCATTTTGCTAGGGTTAGATAAAGCTAAAATCACATCATAGCTAACCCTCTATAATAAATTGAATCATTGCATAGGATTAATCTGAAAGAGGTTTACTAATGTCATGTATCAAGATATGTCAGAAGGAATGTAAAAATATCTTTAGTGGCAAGTCTAAATCCCAAATGGTCTTAAGGAGTATATTTTTAGGAGCTTTTCTAACTCCACAATGGTTGTTTTGGTTTCATTCCTATTTCCCTAGATTTCCATGAGGTGAAAGAAGTAAGGGCATAGAGGATCATCTTGGACGAGGTGACAGATCACTTGATTCCCCATCTCTGGAGAAAACATCTGCCAAAGAGATGCGGGATGCACTAACCAAACCTTACCATAGTAAAAACCAAAATAATAAGATGGTGATAAAGGATAAGCTATATGGCACTGGGACATGCAAGGGAGAGAACATGGCTTCCTACCTTACTGGACTCATGTTAGTGCAGTTATAGGGAGACAATCCCTGTATCTAAACGAGTGCATATCATATTGAATAGATTTATAAAGAAATGGGATGTATTTGTAAAATGCATCATGGGACAAGAGCATATTCCCACTTGGGAAATATTTTGGGATTCTTTTGCATAGGGGAGGATATGTGAAGGTTGTCAACATGGAGACCAAAAGATAAAGGGTGAGGAGGGAGAGAACATTTCCCACTAACTAGGGAAAGGTGAGGAAATGATTTTTTTTCCACTAACTAGGGAATTTTTCCAACTAATTCCCTAATAAGAAAAAGGGAAAACAAAAGAACCGGTTTTTCTCTATAGTTGAGATGGATGAGTTTGCAGCTAGATTTCAAGATGAGTTCTCATTCATCATGCATCTCTCTAGTTCAATTGCCACCAACATATGCTACATTCAAAGTAGTGTTGAGACTGTTAGAATACTTTACCAATATAAAGGAGCACAGTTTGGACTTCCACATTGAGCTAGGGGATAATTCCTAGTCTAGGCCAGTAGGAAGTGGAACTATTAAGTTTCAAAGGGAATCTGGGAAACATATACTAGTGAAGGATGTGTTCTATATTATAGGATTGATTAACAATTTAATTTCTATTTCAACATTGGATTACAATGGTAATGTGGTGATTTTCTGAGATGAAAACGTGTATGTTAGTAAAAAAAGGTTCTAGCTTCAACACAACAAAGGTGCTCGGAGTCAGAAGGAACAAGTTGTGCATACTTTTGTGAGAAGTAGAAACAATATTTATCACTTGGGGTAGTCGTGGCATAAGAGAGGCACAATTGCACCATGGAGAACTCAAAGTGCTCAGGGAGGCCATGGTTTGGCTCCTTGATTTCACTATAGATCAACATGACATGTGTAGGTGGTGTACTATTGGAAAGTACACCAAGACCTTGTTTACTAACATTGATAGCATATCCAAGGGGATCATGGAATTGATTCGTTCAAATCTCTGTGGGCCCATGCTAACATGTATATTGGAGGGTCAAACTAATATGTGACCTTCATAGATGACCATTCTAGGGAAACCTAGATCTATTTTATGAAGACCAAGGATGAGGTCTTCTATTGGTACCAAAGGTTTAAATTTGTTGGGGAGAACAAGACAAGTAGAAAGATCAAAGTGCCTAGGTATGAAAATGGAGGTGATAACTTGAATGCCTTCAAAGAGTTTTGCTAAAATTTTGGAATTAAAAGGGAGTTTATAGTTCCACATAACCAAAAGTTGAATGGACTGATAGAGAGAAATAATCAAGCCATTGTTTGGGTAGTGAAAGAAATTTTGGATGATCAGGATTCATATATGTTCTTATGGGTAGAAGAAGGATTCCACATAATATGTTAGGGAGGATTACCATGAAGATCCATTAACAGGGAAGAAACCAAAGGTTAGGCATATTCACATTTTTGGGTGCTTGGTTTATTTCTCTCTTGGATATAATGAGACCACAAAGGATTAGAGATTCTACATTCCTATACTCAGCAATATATTTGTGTGGAGGGATGGGAACTTTTATGAGGATAGGGCTTTCAAAAAGTCTTGTGGCTCAGTGCCAACAATAATAGTGGTTTAGTAGCAAGAAGCACTAAAGGAAGAAGAGAGATAACCATTACATATTGCAAAAAACTAGACTTGTGTGGAGGATGAGAAACATAAGCATGAGGAGCAACAAGATTCTCCATTTACCTAGGTTCATAATTCTAGGATGAAAAGGAAAAATGGGCAAAGCATACCTTAAGGAAATCTCGAGAGAAGGTGGATGCTCGTAGGAATTCAAGCAAGGACAGCATACTGCCACAAGGATTTTCCAATGACATGGATGTTCTGAGTAATTTGATTGAGGTTGAGCATTCTAGTTCTTAGGAGGCATCTAAGCAATAGCTTTGAAAGGATGCCTCGGTGGAAGAAAACTCTTCCATTATGAAGAATGCATATGGGATCTTTCGTCATGGCTCGAAGGGAAATTAGTGGTGGTATCTAGGTTGATCTATAAGATGAAACAAATTGTTGATAGTGGTGTTGAGAAGTTTAAAGTTTGTTTTGTTTCTAAGGGATTATCTCATATTAAAGATAAATTTGACTATGATGAGACATTTCCCCTATAACTAGGTATTCCTTTATTAGGGTTCTAATTTCCATTGTGCAAAGATGGGTTGGAAGATCCATTAAATGGATTAAAGATGACATTTATTAATGGTGTGATAGTGGAGGAGATCTATATAGAGTAGCCAGAGTGCTTTGAGGTGCATGCAAAGGATTTCCATGTTTGCAGGTTGAAGAACATTGTACAGACTCAAACAAGAACCACTTGCATGGTATTTTGGGATAGACAACTATCTACTTGGGATGGGATTCACTAGAGTCATGTTGAATCAAACTTATACTACATCTTGTTTATGGGGGACACACTCATTCTTGTGTTATAAGTAGATGATTTTTTTCTTCTAGGTCAAGAAAAGCTAATTGCATATTACAAGACATATTTTTTTTTAGAGTTCATGATGAAAGGTTGATACACTACATTTTGGAGCTAGAGGCATGGCAGACAGATGGGAAGATATTCCTTGGAGAGGAAAGTGTCATGAAGAGACCTTGAAGTGGTTCAGGGTGCAGGAATGCAAGCGTATGGTTATGCCAATGGTGACCAATTGGAAGAAAATTTATGCTTCCAAGTAAGAGGTAAAGGAACCCACTTTATATAGGAATTTAATTCGCACTCTTATTTATCTAGTCAACGCTAGATTGGATATATGTTTTATTGTAAATACACTCAGAAAATTTGTGGTTGAGAAAAGGTGAGTGCATTGGGTGGTAGAAAAACACATAGGTATCTGCTTGGTACGAGGAATGTCTATATAGATGGAGTGACACTAGTGGGTTATTCAAATGTTGACTGGGCAAGCAACACAATTGACAGGAAAAGTACTTTAGATTGTTGTTTCAACTTGGCTTTTGGATTTTTTTCTTCATTCAATAGGAAAAAGAAGTTAATTGCACTATGTTTTGTTGAGGCTAAGTATATGGAAACAAGTTTGGCATCATGTGAGACCATGTATCTTTAGAAGTTACTCATGGGGATATTTTCTCAGGAGTTAGAGCCAAGGGTGATACACTGTGACAATCAAAGTTGCATCAATCTCTTGAAAAATCTAATGTTTAATGATAGGTCAAAACACATAGATATTGATACTCTATCTATCATAAGTATCAAAACACTTATTACATGATACATCTCATGTTGCTAAAAGTAAGAATTTTTTTTATTAAAAGTATTTAAATTAGAAATTAGTTTTATTATTATTATTATCATCATCATCATCATCATTAATGAATAGTAAATAATATGGAAAAATATTATTAACCATGGATATTTATCCCACTTTACCATGGGAATTCTTAATAATATGTAAATAGGCTTTGTTACACCACCATGGTCCAATACCATGGTTTATCAATACCACGTGTCCAAACAACCATTACTCACTTCATATGTCACTTGTTTGTAGGATTTTTTTTTTATTAATTAATTAAATTAATAGGGCAAAATGACCATATGTAAATTGGAGATAAATTTCAGCCTTTGAATATCCTAAAGTACTCCATGGAAGTTAAATCTATACCATCCACTTAATGATTTTTTATAATTAAATTAGAATTTTGGAAATCCTCTTCTAAAATAAACATGCCTATCAACGTAAATAAATTGAGCTATATGAAAAATTATAGAATTTGACTTTATTATTATAATTATTATAATAAATAGTAAATGGTAAAAAAATAATATGCTTATAGTTGGATGTAGTAAGTATTAGTAAATATGTTAATAGATTTTTTTATAGTTTGTATGATATATTTTATTATTCGACCATATAAATAATATGTTAAGGAATCACAACTAATTTTTTAATTTTTTAAGGTTTTAATTGACCATATTAATCTTAATAGACGTTAATCATGATAATTTTGTTAAATTTTTTATAAAGTTTAATTAATTTATATTATTAAATTAGACTTATTTTAAATTGTTATACAAAATATTTAAAAGTCAAAATTCTAATATATATTTTTAATTATTTAAAATAAATAAATAAAATTTAAATTAATTTAATTATTATAAATATTTTGCATAATATCTACGTTTATTTTTTTATTTTAATTTTTTAATATATCCCATTTGGACCACATCTCCTATATATATAATTATAAATGTTTAATTATTAAAAACATATATTTAATTTTGAGATGTTCGTTCAAATTCATGAAGGGTTAGAGTGGGTATAATTTTGTAAATTTTATAATAATAAATTATTTTTATTATTAAATATTAGAATTTATATCATTGTTATAATATTTTAATCTATTATAATATAGGTTATATTATTATAAATTTAGAAGTCAAATCCTGTGTGGAGTAGGGTAATTTTCATAAAATAAGGGTTATAGGCATTAATTTAGTGTCTAACCTACACATAAGCTTTAAATTTATATTATATATTATTATATGATTTATTATGATCAGAGTGTTTTCTAGCTTAATAGGATAGAGTGTTGTAGGTAATGTATGTACATTTTAAGTCAGTCAAATAAAAATAAACTAATCATAGTTTAAAATGAAAATATTTTAAAATAAAATAAAGAAGGTAGAGCTCTAGGTTTATGAGAACTCATGGTACTGACCCATGGTATTCATGTGGAACATATCATATTTAAAGGAGGAAATTAAACCATCCTAGAGCCATCTTAACTCTGTATATACAGAGTGCTCCGAGGGATCAAAACTCTTTTCACTCTAGAAGAGGTTTGCATCTCACAATAATTGATCCCTTGAGCTTGGTAGATCCGGAGTTAAGATGGATCTAGGCTAGTACATAAGCCACTGAATTTAATCTTGTTAGCTTCTTTACTATGTCTTTCTTTATTTTCTATATCCCCTGTGGTTTCTTTCATGAAGATAGCAAAGAGCATCATCAAGATGTGGGATACCTATGGTTCTCTATTTAAATTATTTCCATTTATGTACAGATGATATGCATATATAAAACTTAGTTCTCTACTCTATAGACAATGTTGTACTTTACTCAAATGTTGTACTTTATTCTTTGGTGGGTTGACCAAGGTGCAGGATTAATCATTTAGGCTCACTGCAAATATTGTGTCTTCAATTCCTAACTCAATTTGAAGCTTTAAGTAGAATTCTTTTACTGTAATTTTTAGATAACTAAACCAAAAAGGTAATGAACTTCAAAAAAAAATGTTAAGGTGTTTCGAGGTATTAATGATTTAGGCCAAAGTAAAAAAGTAAAGTGCAAATATTGTGTCTTCAGTCCCTAACTCAATTTGAAGCTTTAAGTAGATGTCTTTTACTCAAATTTTTAGATAACTAAAGCAAAAAGGTAATGAATTTTCTAAAAAAAGTTGAAGGTGGTTCAGGTAAATCATTTCTTTTTTAGCTTTAGGGTTATAAGAACCCATGATATCTCTCAAGTTATACAGCTCTAATATATCATATTTAAATGGAGAAGATTGGATGTCAATTTGTTCGAGTGAAGAGACAATAATGTCTTTAAATACCACCACTTATTTAAGTGTTTTCTAATACTAATAAAAAATACTTTAATTCTCCTTAACAACTCCATTATGTTCCGAATCTTTGATAACAAAGAGTTTGAAGTTATGAAATTTTAGTTTAAAGTTATATAATTACCCTCTTGTATTTAGTTCTCCTGTTACATTGAAATCAATACTCGTAATCTTAAAAATTTTAATTTTGCATTTTTATATGTAATAGATAGTTTAGTTGTCAAAAATTACTTGTGAAATTTGAACTCTTATAATTTATATCAACGTCTGAAGTGTGTGATCATGTTAGGAAAATATTATATATGGAATAGATTTTTAATTTTGTTTTATTTTTACTTGAAACGTGTTTTCGGTTTTGCTTTTCAGTTTTGCCATGTTCTAATCAATCAATTTTGTATTTTCCTATACAATGAAAAAAATCATAAATGTTTTTTTTTATAAATATTAAAATAAATTTATTATTATATATAGTGTCAACTGTTAATGGGAATATAAATTCATTCATACTTACGGCATCATGCCATCAACCTATTAGATTGGTTTTAATTTAGTTTATAATAAGTAAAGTGGTTGTAAATCAGTTATTCTTACCTAATAAATAATTCTGAATAATTTTATCAGATTGGTTTTAATTTAGTTTTATTATAATAAGTAAAATAGTTGTAAATCAATTAGGAGAGAAATCAAAATTTATCATATGTAAAAAAAATTAGAATGTAAAACTTGAAAATATATTTACACGTAAAGAGATTAATTTCTTTTAGTACTTGATAAATTTTTGATTAACAGAAGTCTATAATGCTTTTATGTTTTTCTCTATAGACCAAGCTATGTATAATTTTTCATTGTTTAAATTCTATTTTTGATTCATTTCTTATTAATAATATTGTTTATTAAAAATTGAATGAGTTATACATTTTCCTCTTATTAACAACTAGTATAGCCGCATTCAAAAAATCAATGTGGTTGATATAACCGAAGGCTTCATAAATATAACGAAAAAACTATTGCAACAAGAAATGGACACATTTACCTAATTAACCTTGTATAAAAAGATTATGGGTCAACTCTAACTCAAGGGAATTACACATCTATTTGTAAAATGGACCATTTTGCTAAACAAAATTTGTTTATATATAAATAAATGTTATAAATAATAATGAGAGACTTATCATGGAGGAACTTATTAGAATTGGAATAATATCAAATCCCTAGGAAATTGGTGGGTTAGGATGTGGCACTAATCTATTTTTGTGAAGTTATTGGGCTGAGAGGTGCTCTATAGCCCAGTATAGAGTAGATGTGTAGGTGTAGGTGTAATGTAAATATGTAAACAATTTAATTTTCAGCTTAATTAAAAAATAATAATAATAAAAAGACTTGAGTGCAAACATCTAAATGTTGGCTCAATTAATAATAAAAGTTAAAGTGATAAAAATAATAAAATTCAATTTGTTATATTTTTATTTTGTTAATAACTTGTGAATAGGTTTTGTTCCAATACCATGGGCTAATACAATGAGTTGTTAATAACCCAAGCCCAACAACCATAACTTATTTCACAACCAAAATATTTTATAACAATATGACAATTTTTAAGCATGGATATTCACCCCCACTTTACAGTGGATATTATTAACTTGTAAAAAATGGCTTTGTTACAATACCATGGGCCAATACCATGGGTTATCAATACAAAACATAACTTATTTCACAATCAAAATATTTTATAACAATATGACAGGATTCTTAAGCATGGATATTCACCCCCACTTTGTCATTGATATTATGAACTTGTTAATAGGCTTTGTTACAATAGCATGGGTTATTACCATGGTTTATTCATACCACATGCCAAAAAATCATAACCTATTTCACAATCTTAATATTTTATAACAATATGACAAGATTCTTAACCATTGATATTCACCTCCACTTTACCATGGATATTATTAACTTGTAAATAGACTGTTACAATACCATGGCTTATCAATACCACATGCCCAAAAACCATAACTTATTTCACAATAAAAATATTTTATTTAAATTTAATTTATAACATTTTTTTAATTGAAGCTAATAGGTAAAGGGTTATAATATGTTTTTAGATATATCTAAACCCTCTATCATGACGACTACTAAAAATATTCCCATAGAAATTAAATTAGCATTTGCACCACATGTTGCAAAGGAAATGCCGTAAGACAATGGTATACGAAACAATAGCCTAGAAGCAATAAGTCAACATTTTATGCAATTTTGTTTCTTTATTGGTGTTTCTTTTTTATCATATGTTATGTTTCAAGGAGATTCCAACCAAGATATGTTCAAAGTTAAGGTGATGCACAACACTTCACTCCAAAGGACTTATGAAAATGCTCTTCATTAAGATTCTGGAACCTTTATAAGTAAAAGATTTAAATCAAACATTTCATAACAAAGTAATCTCATATCACCTTAATATACAATGCAATGGATAATAGTTTTTGTTAATTAGAAATTGGTCTAATTTTATGAGGAAAGCTTAATAGAGACAATTTAGTAGTAAGGAGAACATTAATAAACTCCCTCATCATTTATTATATGATGATGTTAATTTAGTTACTTGTTGCTTCTTATCCTTATTTCACTCATGTAAAATGTCCAAACTATAAAAGAATGGTATTATTTGTTGTCTCTTTGGACCGTTGTATTTTATCTAAGTCAATCATTGCCATAGCCTCAACTCGGTGCCCATCATTTTCTTTCCATAGTGACTCAATGTCTTTAAATGCATTTCATAAACTTGGTTTAATAAATGTTGGTGGAAAACCAATATACTTCACTTTGTAGAAAGGAGTGTATATTGGTTGGGATAAAAGTGTATTTCTCTTACCATGTGATGATGTCATCTAAATCTTGAATCTTTCTCGCCACTTATGAAATTCCTCATTCTAATTGTTGTTTGACCATGATGATATTGGCATCAAAATCCTCGTTTGTGAGAATATCATTTAAGAAGTCAATGATAAGTGGCACAATTGGTTCCTAACAATTGTGAAACTCACCATTCTAATTGTTATTTCACCATGATGATATTGGCATCATAGTCCCTGTTTGTGAGAATATCATTTAAGAAGTCAATGATAAGTGGAACAATTGGTTCCTCAAATATTGTGAAAGTAAAGAACAAATTCATTCACATTATGTTTGAAAACTTTATATTGAGAGTATTGATTCATGAAATTTTTGTATCCTCTCCTTTTGTTGCTTTAATGTGTCATCTCAAAAGAATGTTTCTCCAATAACCTATGTGATTTCTATCTTAGCATTTTTTTACTTTCTTGACATGAAGTAACTGCAGAGACTGGTTAGTCTATAAAAAATACTCCCAAAAAACCCCTTGTTTTTATGAACAAGTACATTATGTGACATCGTGAATCGTTGTTTATTTTGGTGGGAACATGAATTCAAATTATTTATCGGCAAGTATTCCTCCATCTTTGAGTAATCTTACGAGTTTCTACTTATTTGATTTGTCCAAGAATACCATCAGTGGAGAATTGTCTATCGAGCTGAAGGAGCTTGTTAATTGCGGTCACTTGTAAGTATTACATTTTTATTTGTGATTTGTCCAACAATACCATCGGCGGAGAATTATTTGTCGAGCTGAAGGAGCTTGTTAATTGCAGTCACTTGTAAGTATTATGATTTTATATGTGATGAATTTTACCTACGTACAAGAATATGCATTTTCTAAATCAATAGACAGAAATGAGGCAAATGCTCCAGAAATTTGTCATGTATGACTTAGTGTTTTACCTTTGATATGTGTTCCCCCTCTCAAAAAAAGGGCCTTAACACAAGTCTAACAAACTAATAACATTATATATCCTTTTTATATAGAAATATTAAATATCTTACTCACCTGCTAAACTTCCATTGCCAAACACATGAAGTGTATGTCCTCGAGTATCCACATCCAAGATAAACTGGGTTCTATTGTCTAACAGATAATCTTCATCAATGTTTACACTTTATTTATAAAGTACAGAATTGGAGTCCTCGCAAAGTGGAGAGGTGGTATCATATACACAATCAAAGTCCTAGCAAAGTTGAGATCTATACCTTGTTATCTTAAACTGGTGGTTATGTTGTTGATGATTCAAGCCATTTCAACAAAAAACAATTTGAGTGGATCAATTCCATCAGGAGTTTTCCATGAGACTATGATCCTTCAATCATGCATAACTAAATATTGTGAGTTATTCATTACGATTTCCTTATGCTTGTAGGGAAGGTAAGGTGCACAACCATGTAGTCTTTGTGACATGGAGATATTCTAGTCATAAAAAAGAACAGCAAGAATTGAAGCCATTTATATAGATAGATAATACCTTCCATGAGGAAAGAACATTAATATCCTATATTTTCCACACATTTCATTAAACACACAATGAAGTAAAACTCAATACACATGGATATTAATTCGTAACCAAAAGATCAAACAAGGATCTTTAGCAAAGTGCCTAGTATCATTAATTTTTCAACTATATTACCATCTATTTTTGAAAAAAATATTATGCATATAGCTAAAATCATATTGCAATTTATAAAGACTAACAAGCACTTCCTACTCAATCTAACTTAAGTAGAATTTAATATAATAATGACACCGATTTTGTTCTGTAGTGCCATAATCTTCTAGAGAATATTGAAAGATTTGGAGATTTGACCTCATCATTTCGCGTACAAATATTCTAAGTAGGTAAATACCAACTTTGACATCTTTAAAGTGGAGACATTGATATTGTCTGCTACAATAACCCTCTAGATAATATGAATTAGTTTTTAGAAACAAATGGATTGCCATTTTAAAATTACATCAATTTACTAAAACTGAAAGCAAGACTTTACATTGATTTTTGTGTCATGAAATTTCTCATATTATATCCTTCCATAATTATTGCACATGCAAGAACTCCTTTGATCACCAATATGAAAAATCCAATGACCTAAAATTCTGTATAAATCAAAAATGGATCCATATCAAAACTAGGTAAGCTTTTATTATTGCATCTCTAAACAATGGATAAACCTAGTTTCATAAACGGACATGCAAATCTTGTGGTCTGACATCCTATATAACTCAATAATGGAAACATACCAAATCCCACTGAACTTTTCTTGTTGTATACTTATGTTGAGCATTTGAGCATATAAACATGCAAATATGTTTGTGAAAATTCACGGCAAGAGGAATAACAAGGTGAAAAATGTCTTCAGATAAAGACCATCGATAACACGAAATGAAGACAAAGGTTGTCTTGGAAATGCAAGGATGATCACATCAGGTGTAAAGACAAACCAACGCCCTGACAGTTCTCTCTCGCTACCTCTTCCCACTTCAGCGTTCTCTCAATACATGTCAACATGATTAAATAAAAAGGAAATTATATCCACATGCAAGATAAATTGGGTTCTATTGTCTAACAAATCATCTTCATCGATGTTTACATTGTATTGATAAAGTACATAATCAGATTCCTCGCAAATTTGATAGGTGGTATCATATACAGAATCGGAGTCCTAACAAAGTTGAGAGGTGATATCATATCTTCATATTACTTAGAGTAGAGTACTTATTAATTTGGAATTCAATCCCATCATAGAAATATGAGTGGATAATAAGTACAAGCGAGAGAGCCCACAAGAAATGAAACTGAGATTTTTAGGAATGTTAGTACCAGTGCTGATAAATTACATAATCAAAATCCTAACAAATTTGAGAAGTGACAAGTCGTAGAATATCTTCAGAGAACTTAGAGTTGAGTACTTATTAAGTTACTATCTTGGAACAAAATCCCATCATAGAGAGATACGTTTGGATGATAACAAGAAGATAACAACAAGCTAAAAAGATCTCACAAGACATAAAATTGATATTCCTTATAATATTAGTACCAGATTTGATAGAATCAAAATCAAAATCCTAGCAAATTTGAGATGTAACAATCATTTCATATCTTCAAAGTATTTAGAGTTGATATTATTGTGGAAACCAAATCCCATCATAGATAAATGTCTAGATAGCAGCCATAAACTAGACAGAGCCCACAAGACAAGAAACTGATATTATTGAAAAAATAGTACCATAATCCATGGACTTGCACTAGAACCCCCTTCCTAATTGGAAAAGCATTCCAACTTGCATTGCAATCGGCTTCTCGAATGTAAACTCCCATTTATAATAATCTCCAGTATGAGTTCTTGTATATCCATTAAGCTAATCCTATATCAAAGTATGCACTTCACATATAAGAGAAAATTAAGAAGTTAGCTTTCCTAGTGTGCTAAATCAATAACCAGAAATGAGGCAAATGCTCCAGAAATTTTTCAGGGCATGATGCAGGAGCATCAAGATCCTCTTCATTTGTAAATATGGAATAAAAAAGGGGGGTGTGATAATTTTAAATATTTTGTTATTTTTAATAAAATAGGGAGTGTTTTTAGGCATAAAAGCAATGGATGTGGATCATTAATGGATAAGGAAGATTTTCTATTTTAGAACAGGGAAAAAGATGGAATAAAGCCTCAAGATGCTTTTTGCCATATGTATGCATTGCATGTAGAGTCTTAGAGCTTTTAGTTGAGTGATTCTAGATCATGCTAAGTTTTATAAATTATGTAGCCTCAAAGGCATTGAGCATAGAGTGAGAGAGAATGAGTGAGTATGAAGAAGAAGAGGCCATGAATAGGCCATGATTTCTCTTGTAAATAATTTATTTCTTAATTAATTATTTCAGTGATTTGTGTGCATATGTATTGTCTGGAACTTTCAGAGCTTTTAACATTTATCAGGGATAATATGCTGGATTTACTGTGTATTGCAATGCATGGTTATATGCATAGACAGAGTTTAAAGGTCCTAGATATGCAGGCCATGCCTTGCATCAAGTGGTATCAGAGCAAGAATAGCTCTTTTTGAAGGTTCAAGTGTTTTTTTTGTTAATTGCATGTGATTTTTGGAACTGATGAATATTGTAGCAGACAGTGCAGTGATAAGGGAGTCCAACAGGGGATTCTAAGTGAATGTGGCCAAACCTAAAGATTCAACAGAGGTTGAATAAGGTTGCAGATGAGAGAAGCCTACAGGAGCAAAGGAGTGCTCAAGAGGTTCCAGAGGCAGTGAACCAAGTACTTACCAAAAGACCAGATCCGGAGGGAAGGATTGGTGAGGTAAGTTGCAGCAAAGGAGATTGTTGTTGCAGAGGCTAGGGCAACTCATGGTGAGTGAGAAACTCATGAGGAAGCAGTCTGCCAGAGGCAGAGGGAGTTTTTATAGAGGAGGAAGAGGTTCAGAGAAATGCCACAGAGATGAGATGACTGCAGGAGTTCGAGAAAGCAAGATTGTAGAAATAAAGGCACAGTTGCAGGTACTGGAAGAATGGCTACAAGAGCGGGAAAAGCAGAAAGGAAAATGGATTTTTCCACTGAAGGGAAGGAGAGTGATTTGGCGACAATTGCAGAGGAAGTTGAGACAAATTCTGATTGCCTTGTTGGAAAAGGGGCTTAGAATTCTTGTGCCAGAGATGAAATTTGAAGATTCCACATGCAGATCTAATCAAAGGGAAGTGTTGAAGGAAACAGTCAAGACTAAAAAGTCTTGTGATTTAAAAACTGATGAATTATGTATGTTTGCAGGTAAAGTACAGGGAAATGAACAAGCTTTGGAATCTGTCCAAGAAGAGTTGAACCTGAAGGTTGTTCAGATTAATGATGAGAAAATGAAGACGAAAGAGTCTACTCAGAATGTTGGACTAGCTGATGATTGTTCAAGAGTTGTTGAAGGTATAAAAGGTTATGTGAAGTTTCCAAGATCTACTCCTAATGAAGTTGTTGAATTGTATAGAAAACTAGATCTCCAGAGAAGAGAGTTGGAGAGACAAAGGACTTATGCGCTGAAATATTTGCTGGAGACATCTAAACCAAAGGAAAATGTTGCAGATAAAGTTGCAGATGAAATTGCAGGTGATGAGCCAAAGCATGTTGCAGAGGGACAGGAAGTTTGGGAGGTAGCAACATTTATGGCGACAGCGGCAGCAACATCCATAATAACAGCTGAGACAACATTAATAGCAGCAGAAGAGGCACTGATGCCTTATGATTTTTATTCTAATAATTGTTTTGTGGATACAGGTTTAAATGAAGATGCTAGGAAAAATATGTTGGACAAAGAAATTGCATTGATGAAGCGGATGATGGTGAAAGAATCCCGGAAGAGACCAGCTACAGTGAAACAAAGGAGAAGCAGCAAGAGAAAGACAGCAGAAGATTACAAGAGTGCAGCTAGTGGAGCAAAGCAGCATAAGATGTGGAGACCTGGAGAAGAACAACAGACAAAAGCAGCGGCAAATGGAAACTTACAGCACAAGGTGTGGGATCCAGGCATACACAGATCCCAACACATGATCAGGAGATCATGATTAATTTTAAGGTTGGGTGTATGATGCAGGAGCATCAAGACCCTCTTCATTTGTAAATATGGAATAAAAAGGGGGGGTGTGATAATTTTAAATATTTTGTTATTTTTAATAAAATAGGGAGTGTTTTTAGGCATAAAGCAGTGAATGTGGATCATTATGGGATAATGAAAGCTTTTCTATTTAGAAGCAGGAAAAAGATGGAATAAAGCCTCAAGGATGCTTTTCATATGTATGCATTGCATTGTAGAGTCTTAGGATCTTTTAGTTGAGTGATTCTAGATTCATGCTAGTTTTATAATATGGTAGCCTCAAGGCATTGAGACATAGAGTGAGGAGAGAATGAGTGGAGTATGAAGGAAGAGGGCCATTGAATAGGCCATGATTTCTCTTGTAAATAATTTATTTCTTAATTAATTATTTCAGTGATTTGTGTGCATATGTATTGTCTGGAACTTTCAGAGCTTTTAACATTTATCAGGGATAATATGCTGGATTTACTGTGTATTGCAATGCATGGTTATATGCATAAACAGAGTTTAAAGATCCTGGATATGCAGGCCAGGCCTTGCATCAGGGCATGACTTAGTGTGTTAGGCCCCTATACTACTAGTGTAACCCCTTATTGTTATTAGTACAACCCCCTTATTATATTGTTGTACCCATGTAGTTCCCATATTCTTACTATTGTGCCCCATAGAAGCCCAATGTTGTTATTATTGTGCCCTTACATTATTATTGTTATGTCGGCTCTGATTATATTATGACCCCTTAGACTCCTATATATAGAAAGGAGGTCTTTTCATTTCTATCATCCAAGAATTTTTCATTTGTGTAATGTAAAGGAGGTTTCCCCCTCGAAGAGGATGAATTCTAAGGCGTTAAACTATCTTTTATATCTTTTTGTGAGATGGTTTCACAACATTTGGTATCAGAGCTTTGGATTCTAGCGTTTCGCTGCTCCAAATAGGTCATCGTGGCATTTTTGCTATAACTTTCTTTCTGCGACGTTTCAAAAGTGAAAAAAAAAAACCATTTGAGACGAAATCGCACTGAACCTTAGGTCATAATTTCAGAGCTTTTCATGCTATATTTGCGGAGATATGATCTAAGGAAGTTGGTCTTTTTGCAGACTCCTGAATTACATTCCAAACAGGTGACCTGGGGAAAATCGCCATAACTTTCTCTCTGAGCATCAAATTAAAATTTTGTAAGAAGGTACAGAAAGGGGACGGACTATAGTTTCTTGTATATATTTTTTAGAGCCAAAGGTCGAAACAAGGACACATGGCACGTCGTACAAGTTCGCCCTTCTAAACTAGTCTATAATCAGGTCACTGCGGGAGATTTGGCATAACTCTTCCTTGGAGAATCCAATTGGGATCAGACTGGTGGCATTGGAAAGAGGCCATAAAGGGCTACTGTAGGTCACAATTTTAGAACTTAAAGATCTAAAAGTACATAATTACAGTCGTTTCAATATCGAGATCCTAAATTCAAGAAAAGATGATATGAGGAAGTTTGATGGCAAGGATCCGGTAAATTGGATACTTCAGATGGAGCAATATTTTGATCTACATGGTGTACCACTGTTACAAAAGGTATGTATTGCATCTTCATATTTAGAACCAGATTAATTTTTATGGTATAAAGGGCTTTGTTCTTGTAAATGACTTGTTACGTGGTAAACTCTCACAAAGGAAATGATAGCACATTATGAGGATACAAAGAGAAACACCTTCTTTAGAGCAACACCACAACAATTGGAAAGAGTAAAAGGGCTTTGTGACATACTAGAAAGTAAAATTATTGCAACAAGGAAGTCTACCCCTCACAACTATAAAGATGGAAGTGTTGTTTCTCCTAGCCTTCCACAACCTACAAGGGTTACACCACAACAATTGGAAGAAAAAAGAGAAAAAGGGCTTTGTTACAATTGTGATAGCAAATGCACTAAAGGTCATAAGTGTGCTGAAAATAAATTATTTTACATAGAATATGAAGAGGAGGAAGAAAAGGATCAAGAGACATCAAAAGAAGACGATATATGCCAGGACCCAACCCTGGAGAAAGAAGAAATGAATCAGACCATATCTTGTAAAGCATTGGCAAGAATTACCACTCCTCAAACTCTCAAGATAGAAGGACATATCAAAAAGAAAAAGGTGCAAGAAGTGAAAGATCACATCGATAAAGAAGAAATGAATCCAAACATATCTTGTAATTCATTGGTCGGAATTACCACTCCTAAAACTATCAAGATAGAAGGACATATCAAGAATAAAAATGTTCAAGAATTGAAAGATCACATCGAGCATCAAGAAATGAATCTGACCATATTTTGTAAAGTATTGGAAGAAATTACTACTCCTCAAACTCTAAAGATAGAAGGACATATCAAGAAAAAGGTTCAAGCAGTGAAAGATCACATCGTTCATCAACAAAAAGTTCTCCAACTTTTAAAGGATAAAACCACTTTGGTGCAAAATCGAATGAAACAAAAGGTAGATCAACATCGTAGTGAAAAATATTTTGATGTAGGTGATTGGGTATTTTCACTGCTACATCTCAAGCAAGCTATTTATGAGAAGGAAATGTTGGAAATACTACTTGCACTAAAAAAATGGCAACCTTGCCAAATGGGAAGACATTTCAAGGTAAAAATGGATCATGATAGTCTTAAATACTTTTTAGAACAATTATTATCTTTAGAAGAACAGAAAAAATGTGTCACAAATATGTTGGGTTATGACTTTGACATCATCTATAGAAAATGGAAGCAAAATTTTGTTATAGATGCACTCTCAAGAAAGTATGAGGATGTGGAAGCATTGTTTTGTACTATTTCTATTATCCAACCAGATTGGATAAATGAAGCAAGGGATGAATGGAAGAAGGACGAAGAAGTATGGCCACTTATTTCAAAAATTGCAAAAGATCCCAATTCAAACAATATTGCCAGAATTGAAGAGGAAGGAAAAATATATTGGCACCTAGACAGTTCACAAAAATAAGAACCCGACAGCTATGGAATCAATCAATTTCAGAGTATCTCCCCAAGTGGAGAACTTACGCTAAAGATTCCACATGGAGGACAAGATTTTTATACAGAAGCATCAAGAACTACTCAAGCGTTGAGGACAACACTTTTTGAAGGAGAGGGGCATGTTAGGCCCCTATACTACTAGTGTAACCCCTTATTTTTATTTGTACAACCCCCTTCTTATATTGATGTACCCATGTAGTGCCCATATTCTTACTATTGTGCCCCATAGAAGCCCACTGTTGTTATTATTGTGCCCTTACATTATTATTGTTATGTCGGCTCTGATTATATTATGACCCCTTAGACTCTTATATAGAAAGGAGGTCTTTTCATTTGTATCACCCAAGAATTGTTCATTTGTGTAATGTAAAGGAGGTTGCCCCCTCGAAGAGGCTGAATTCTAAGGCGTTCAACTATCTTTTTTATCTTTCTGTGAGTTGGTTTCATAACATAGTGCTTTTCCTTTGAGATGTAGTCTCCCCCTCAACAAAGGGATTTAACACAAGTATAACAAACTAATAGCATTCTATATCCTTTTTATATAGAAATATTAAATATCTTATTTACTTGCTAAATTTCCATCAAAAAACACATGAATTGTATGTCCTCGAGTATCCACATGAAAGATAAATTGTGTTCTATCATCTAACAGATCATCTTCATCGATGTTTACATTGTATTGATAAAGTGCAGAATCAGAGTCCTCGCAAAATTGAGAGGTGGTATCATATACAAAATTAGAGTCCTAGCAAAGTTGAGAGGTGATATCAAATCTTCAGAGTACTTAGAGTAGAGTACTTATTAATTTGGAAATCAATCCCATCATAGAAATATGAGTGGATAAGAAGTACAGATGAGAGAGCCCACAAGAAATGAAACTGATATTTGTAGGAATGTCAATATAAGTGTTGATAAATTACATAATCAAAATCCTAAAAAATTTGAGAAGTGACAAGTCGTAGAATATCTTCAGAACTTAGAGTTGAGTACTTATTTACTATTGTGGAACAAAATCCCATCATAGAGAGATGTGTTTGGATGACAACAAGAAGCTAACAACAAGCTAAAAATATCTCACAATATATTAGACTGATATTTTGTACCAGAGTTATAAAATCAAAATCAAAATCCTAGCAAATGTGAGATGTAACAATCATATCATATCTTCACATAGAGAAATGTCTAGATAGCAACCATAAACTAGACAGAGCCCACAAGACAAGAAAATGATATTGTTGAAAACATTAGTACCATAATCCATGGACTTGCGTTAGAACCCCCTTCCTAATTGGAAAAGCATTTGGAAGGGAAGCTCATAAATCACCATTTGTCAGAACTTAAGGATAGGTACTTCATATTGAGCTAGCTAAATTGAAATACCTGATTGTATACCATATATAATCACTTTTATCTAGAACGTTGTTTAGCTGCTCTAACAAGCCCTTGGCAAAGAATTTGTCTTGTCCCCAGTTTCCATCATCTTCATTGTGCCATGACCAGTTAACAAATCTTTTTCCTGTATTTCCACATGATGTTGCAAGTGCAATAGGATCAATGGGCTCCACGCTGACCCACTCCATTCCCATTAGAGAAGTATGTACACTAATATGTAACATTATATGCGCATATCTAGTTAGAGATCCTTTATAATCCTACTATATTTCATCATCGTCTCAGCTACTGTGATGACAATAAATAGAAAAATCACTAACATTTGCAGTGTTATAGACCACATTTTTACAGTCGAGCAAGAGACTGATAGACCAAGTAGGTAGATTGTAATATTCCCCATTGAATTGCATGGATGCATCCTTCTTTACGTTGCTAAGAAAGGCGCCACATACTCCATAATTATTTATATAATATATTGTTTCCTGCATATTCAACGTAAGTTAGATGCCTAGATTTCAGTGATTTGTTTCCCTCTCAACAAATTTTAGAACAACACTCCCTTGCAAGAAGTAAACACTTGTATTTAATGGAATTTTTATCAGTTTTATAAACGTTCTACAGAAAATTTCTTCATTTAAGGAACGCGAACCTCAAGGTTTTTGCCTAGTGAAATGGTACTCATGTCTCCATAGAATAGAATAGGTTCACATTGTTTTATATCTTTGTGCAACTCTTTCAGATGCCCCCACTTTGGCTATCTTATATTCCTTGTAATGGTTACGTAGTATGCAATTTTTTCAAATAAAAGGAGAAAATAAAAATATGGACTTACAAAAGTTCCTAACTTTCTAATTGTGGAAGGATAATTGAAACATACTTCTTTTGCAATGATCATTGCAACCCAGGTGGAATATTTGTCAAGAAAAGTTACAAAAATAAATAAAAATAAAAGTGGGGGATGGGGGGTTCCTAGACCCCCACACACTCTTTAATTGCAGAAAAAAATTTGGCATCGCCAACTCTTGCATACCATATTCATCAATAGGTGCATCATAGTCGTAATGGTGCTAATGTATGGACCTCTGCTTGTCCAACCAAAATTTGTGCCTCCATGGTACTGCAACATAAAAAACATTCAAGTAATGGTTTAGATTAGGGACATAATTCTAAATGCATATGAGCTCAATCTCATGATGAAAGAAGACGAAAATACACCATGTAATAGTTTTGAAATGTTCCTCCTCTCTGGAAAAATCGCGCTATTGCGAACACAATATCCTCAATAGGCCTATGAGGGGAACCTCCCTCTGAATGTCTGAAACCTATAAAACAAAAACAATATTTAAGCAAAATGAATAGGAAGGCGTTATACTTAGAAATACTCAAGCTCTACTTGGAAATAGATTGTAGTTGATGTTTTTAATTCGAGTAAACAGAGGAAATTTTTATTAATACCAAAAAATAGAGGATTTCAATAATCATGAATAAAGAATGATTTAGGCCCTTTCAACCTGGTGCGGGGTCAATATATAAGAAGAAAAATCTTCCCTGAAAGCATGGATCTCTCCATCGTTGCATATATCTCTTACTCTCTTACAATTATTGTATGTGAAGGAGAATATTACAACATAGCATTTCTTATGCTCATGCCCATTCCAAAATACATAAGTTGCAACAAAATCGAATCCCCATCCTTAGAATTGGCAATAAGATCCTTAGAATTGGCATAAGATCAGGCCACATTTGTTGAATACCACATAAACAAATTTCAACATACATTTCACAATAACAGATATTTAATAATGAGAACAAAACCCAATAAATTACAAACCTCTTGCATGCTTCATGAGTAATGTATGGATCCAAATATTAAAACCCGACACTGTCCACTGATCAAAAAAGCTCTACAATCATAGTTAACAGTGGTAATTGCATCCACTTTACAGTGAAATGTCCCTTACGTCCGCCCAGCATAATTTTTGTCCAGTAACGAGAATCAACCTTGCTCCTGATGGTGGACATGCTGCTGGGAGGAATGACAAAACCCACGTCTACCTCGCTCATATAGAGAAATCCTCTGTTATTTCCCGTGAATTTGTTGCAATTTTGAGAATATGCGCATTAGTAAGAATTTATTTAAGATTCTGGAAACTTCCTTCACATTCTAGAACAACTCGGTTGCTTACTGACTTTTCATTACTGCTAACTTTTAGTTCGTTACAGCGGTTAACATGCTTTCCAGCATCAGGGAAGGGAGAAAGTGCTTTATTTTCCCCACAGTTTTGAGTCGCAAAATAATGTCTTTTGGCCCTGTGATGGCATAAGGTTTCCAAAGGCTTTCATGAGCCTTACAAAGAAGGATTTTTATGGTACAATGATATTTGGTGTCACGGGGAAACCCGAGTCAAGAAGCTAGCTTGGTGGATCTTCGGGGAGACCAAGAAATCCATATTTATTTTCACCAAGTATCTTCCTTCCAGACTGCAGTGAACCACCACCAATCGCTTCGAGTGATTTCTTCGACCAGCGTACAAGTAACGAAAAGCTAGTAAAAGCAAGCAAGTAGCTAGCCAGGCTCCCATTGGGCTATCGGCTGGTTCCTTCCTTGCTCTCGGGTATCAAGCGGTAGTGCTCCTTCCAAATCGTGATGGATCTTTTATGCAACTAGATGGAATCAATTGATTTGTTGAAATATTTGCACGTCAATTAGCAATGGTATCTCGCCCAGGGTCAGTAGCTACGCAGTTGGTGTCAGATGGGTGGATGGTAGCGGTAAAGTGTTGGATGGGAGGTATGGATGGATGTTCTTGGGCTGGTTGTGGCTCCAATATTCCCTCCTTCAATAACAGCTAGCAAGCAGCAATCCCAACAAAGCTATCCCTATTTCGGCAAGATCGTGGGTAAGGGCAAGATGACAAATTGACCTCCTCGAAGCTACCTAAATTGTCTCGATCTCTGAGCGGCTCGGGCACTCGGTTTAGTTTTCATGGGGTGAGGTTGTTTAGTTATTGTATCCCATCTATAGCACAACCAAGGCTCCTTCTCCCACTTCTCTCATCCTTTGCAAGTTAATGAGTCAAGCTAAGTAGCCAAGCCTGATATTCCATCATCACACTCGTGAGCGTCAAGGGCTAACTCAAAAATGAATCCCCTTGCAGAAGCATGCCCGTAGACGGCAGAAATGTACGGTAACTTCAATTTCATGAGGTTTGTGACGAGATGCATGAATTTGTGAGCGAGGATCTCAAATTCATTCTCTCTGCTGTGATTTTAGAGCTTTCGATGTTGTGTGATGCAAATGTGTCACTTATCATTTTTTCTAGCCCAGGAAGGTTGTTATAACTATTTCAATAACTGTTTCAATCTAATGGCAGAGGATTCTTTGATCATCTAACATAAAATCCTACATTGCAAACAAGTACACTGTGGAAATTTGGGGAATTATTTTCAAAGAGAAACGCCTTACGTCGTAATTAAGGTTTTAATAAAATTAAAAATGAGACTAAATTTATATTTAAAGATGTGAAATTTATATAATACAAATAGTATTAGTAAGAACCAATATAGATTCATCTTAACTAAGGATCCAAGCGATGACAACAAGCAAAGTGAAGGGAAGAGAGGGGGAGAGAGAGAGAGAGGGAGGGAAATATTGTGATCTAGGAGGATTCCATCGATTCAATGCACATGTGTTCAAGTGTCGTCATCAGTGTTCAGTGTCATCATCAATTCAGTTCAGCTTCAACAGTGTTGGTTATGGATCAGGTTGTTCAGGTAATGTTTATGGTTTTCAGGGAGTTCAGTTGAGATGGTTTAGTGCCTGGCTGTCGACTTGTGTTCATCGACAGTTCTGCCAGGAATGGTCGATGACATGTGTCTTGTTGTTCGTCTTCGCAGGTTTTGATGTCAACATGGGTGTCGTTGATGGCAAGGGATCGATATGGTTCGTCATCAGGTCGTCATCGCAACTGTGGACTATATCAACGATATGCATTGGTATTTCATCATGCAACAAATGTCGTTAATTTCGCTTAGTGACGAAAGATTGTAAATGGGTAATCAATTTCATGTATTAAAACCCTAATCCTACATCTAAACCTAAACCTAAACTACATTACATTGCTAAATACTAAAACCTAATACTATCAAACCCTAATCTACACCTAAGTCATAAACCTGTGCTAAATCCATGTATCAAACATGTTATATCCTAACTCTATACATGACAATTATTACAAACAATGTACTAAACCTATCAAAACCTACCTAATCCATACCTACCACATTCAAACTAAACCTAAAACCTATCGCATATTTCTATGTGTTAAAATCCTACACATAAAACCTAACCTATTAAACTCTTGGCCTTGTTTAGCTATGTAAAACAATACAAAACATATCAAAAATGCAATGCACAGACCTCTTACCATGCGGGTAGCCTAACCGTGTCGGAGGTTATGTGAACATGTGTAGGTAAACCGTCAGAGTATTAACCATCAAGTTTCATAAACCACCAAATGTTGACTGTAGTGGAGAGACATGTGACAGGCCTAGGTTGACCGTTAGGGTTTACGTAACCAATGGGTTTGGAGTTAACCACGGTGCAGAAACCGCAGAGTTAACAGTCAGTGCAAACTGCAACAGTTGTCACATGCGGCAGTTAGTGCAACCGTCGCCGAAACCGCCGGGGGAAACTGCGAGGTGGCATCTGGTGGTTAGACTGCCAAGGCTCACATGCAACAGTTCAACCTCCACCCCGTTAACCTGACTGCCAATGGCTTTGTATTTAATATATGGTTTAAAAATGGGTTTTGTTGAAGTTTGTCAAAAAACTATTAATTTGATGACCATGCAAGCCAACCTATGTGTCCATTTACAACTAGACCGAACTTTTAATCCTATCCAGACTCAACCAATTCATCCTGCAATCATCCCAAAAGTAATTATGATGCATCTAATCACTGTATAAATGAGCATTTGCATATTTGTGAAGAGTTAGTGAGGATTTTGAGTGTTTTTGGATTTTGTCATTCAGAGGCTGAGACAGAGAGGTGATCGGTGTTTTGGTCATACCTTGGGCATCTAGAGTCGGATTTTGAATCCGTAAGAAGCATTGGAAATCTGGTTCAGAGAGGTTCCTAGTTACAAAGGTCATAATTGCCTGTGAGCAATTTCAATCTAGCAGAATCAATGTGTAATCAACTCCTTTGTTTCATTCCTTATAAAAAGGGTCGCCCATCTTGAAAGCAGACCCGAAGACATAGTCCATAAGGGACGAACTCTGTCATCAATCTTGCTATCTAGTATAACTATGTTTTTTATGTTATATTTCTTCATTTCTTATGCATCCTAATTGTGTTTAATCAGTTGTTGTTAAGTCTTCCTTTCAAGCAGTTTTCCTCGATTTTTGTGCTTTGAGCTAACATTCAAATCACAAATGGCTAATAACTTCTACATTAGTTTTAGTTTATGATCATTTCAAATCATATAATTTGGTATCAGAGCAAGTTGCATTTGTAGAATTTTCCATTGAATGTTAACCAGGTCAAAGTCGCAACGAGGAGAAGGAATCCTTCAGCAGATCGATCCAGAGATAGGAAAGCGACGAAACTTTCATACATTGACCATGTCAGGACCTGATGTAGGTGAAAACACTGAAACTAAGATGAGTGAAGAATAGTTTCAGTAGGCGTTCTTAACCATGCAGCAGATGTTGGGAGAATTATACGAAGACAAGAAGGTGAGAGATGCAGCTTCTTCTTCAAAGGCATCGAAGAAAGACAAAGGTAAAGGGAAGACAAATAAAACACCTTCACCTCCATCATCTTCATCATCATATTCTTCTTATTCTTCTTCTAGTGTAGAATCCAAAACAAGAAAGAAACCTAAGAAAACATCTCTTTTGAAGCTTGATGTTAAATTTGAGTTGCATGTTTATAATGGCGAAGTGAATCCTGAAAAGTTAGATAACTAGATAAAGCAGTTAGAAGTGTATTGTCGCATTCAGAACATTTCTAGCGATAAAAATAAAATTCAGTTAGCTACACTTAGAATGGGGGAAACAACTTTAATCTAGTGGGAAAGTAAAACTCAGATAGATGTAAAACGTAAAGGAAAAGTCATCTCTTCATGGTCTAAGTTTTTAAAAGCTCTTAGGAAATAGTTCTATCCTTTAGGATACATGTACCAAGTTGTGATTGATTGGCAGCATCTGAGGCAAGGTAATGGTCAGAGCGCTCAGGAGTTTACTCAGGAGTTCAGGAAGAAAGCATTGGCGCTTGGTATTTCATTGGATACATGTCAAACTTTGTTAAAATACATCGGCAGTTTACATTCATATTTCCAGCATACTTTATTCATGTTTAATCCTGATGATCTTGATGAGGCGTGTGTTCAGTCCATACATATTGAATCAGGTGGCAGACCATTCAAGTTTTCATCACCGTCATCCAAATATTTGGAAACTAAAGATTCCAGTGACAGTAAGGGGAAGAACAATTTGAAGAGAAAGAAATCAGTGATAGCTTAGAAGGAAAGGCCTACTTGTTCTCATTTCCAGAATCGGCAATGATGAATCAAAGTGATGGAAACTTCATCCAAAACTTAAACCCAAAAATTTCCTTAAGGAAAAGGACGAAAAGAAGGCCATTGCAGAAATCCAACAGGATCTAGGTTCAAATTCAGGTGATGAAAGGAGGATAACCGCCATGGTTATGACAGGTAAAACTTCTGACACTCGCTCAAGTTCAAAAACTATTGCATCTTATTCAAACAAAAATCCTTCACATGAGGATAAAAGAGTTGAATTATTTAACATAAGGATAACTTCTAAGCATAGAAAGATAGATACAATGTTCGACAGTGGATCACAGGCGAATTTAATCTTTGGATATTTAGTTAAAATTTTGGGTTTGGAAACATAAAATCATCCAAGACCTTACCCATTAGGATGGATAAATAAATCAACTCAAATAAAAGTCACCAGACAATGTCGATTAAGATTTGCCATAACAGCTAATTACATTGATGAAGTGGAATTAGATGTGGTTCCAGTAGACATATGTGGAGTTTTCTTAGGGAGTCCTTATCTTTATGATCGTGATGCAGTATTTTTCAGGAGAGAACATAAATATCACCTTAAGAAAGATGGGGTTGAATTTATTGTGAGGGCACATAAAAACAAAAATCACTTGAATTCAGTTAATGTTAATCAGATGAAGCGATTAATAATTTCAAACAAGAGATTTGTAATCATGTGTGTAAATGATCAACATAACAATCAACATGATTCTTGTTTAAGTTATGCAACTCAGCTTAAAGATGGCGTGTTTAAAGAGATAGAAACAATTCCAGTTCTATGTAAAACCAAACATCTTATTCATAAGGAGCGATTACAACATGAGTTACAGTTTGTGCCTAAAGCTCCTCTTCCTAATGTCGGAATGAATCAATTCAGTTTAAGTTTGGAACTTAACAGTTGCAGGGATACAGGTCAGTATTAGGGAAATTCACTATTCAACTTCTCTTGTACTATGTCACCATGTCATGTATCGAACAGTTTGGAAACCTCTTTTCAAGTGGAGAGGAAACCTGTTTGTTTTCATATCAAAGCCTTTTCTAAAGCATTATCAAAGTATCCAATATAGCTAAGGGAAACTTATGCATTAGGGTAACGTGCTAATCAATGGAAACACCATGTAATAAATGAAGGAAAAGTGATTCAAACAAATCAATAGCTAATTCAATACTTTCAAAGACAAACTAAGTTGCAGCAAATTTTGCCTTACAATTGGATAGGTTCATTGTATCAAGTTCACTTAGTAAACAGGAAGCAGGAAAGTATGTCAATTCAAGTAGCTAGTTTGATGTCAAAAGTATCTTTGATTGTCTCTATCATTCTCCAAAATAGATTTTTTATACATGTTGATGGTATTAAACAACATTCAGTAGAGACTATTTTCAAAGATTGTGAATCACTAACTCATGGTTCTTCATGTAAAGAATTCAATTGCCATGTTTATAGCAAGTTTTTTTCCCATCGTCGCAATTTGTTCATATTGCAGATGGATGGAATAGGTCACCGACTGAAAAAGTGCCATGGTCAGCATCATCAAGGTCATCACTTGCAGGTGATTGATCGAATGTATTGGTACATCGTCAGGTCAAGGTGGAAAGAGAGGGAGTTCTACCCTCATCGACTAATTGTTTAGTCAAACTTTTTTTGTCCAAAAGCTTTCAAGTGGAGGGGAATGACCCAGGAGGATTCCATCGATTCAACGCATAGGTGTTCAAGTGTCATCATCAGTGTTTAGTGTCATTGTCAATTTAGTTCAACTTTGACAATGCTGGTTATGGATCAGGTTGTTTAGGTAATTTTTATGGTTTTCAGGGCGTTCAGTTGAGATGGTTTAGCGCCTAGCTGTTGACTTGTGTTCATCGACAATTCTGCCAAGATTGGTCGACGACATTTATCTTGTCGTTCATCTTCACAGGTTTTGATGTCGACATGGGTGTCGTTGATGGCAAAGGATCGATATGGTCTGTCATCAGGTTGTCATCTCAACTGTGGATTGTATCGATGATATGCATTGGTATATCATCATGCGACAAATGTCATTAATGTCGCTTGGTGACGAAAGATTATAAATGGGTGATCAATTTCATGTATTAAAACCCTAATCCTACATCTAAACCTAAACCTAAACTACATTACATTGCTAAGTACTAAAACCTAATATTATGAAACCCTAACCTACACCTAAGCCATAAACCTATGCTAAATCCATGTATCAAACAAGCTATATCCTAACTCTATACATGATAATGTATTACAAACCATGTAACTATACCTATGAAAACCTACCTAATCCATACCTACCACATTCAAACTAAACCTAAAACCTATCGCATATTTCTATGTGTTAAAATCCTACACATAAAGCCTAACCTATTAAACTCTTGACCTCGTTTAACTATGTAAAACAATACAAAACATATCAAAAATGCAATACACAGACCTCTGATCGTGCAGGCAACCTAACCACGTTGGAGGTCATGTGAACATGTGTAGGTAAACCGTCAGAGTATTAACCATCAGGTTTCATAAACCGCTAGATGTTGACCGTGCGGAGAGACATGTGACAGGCCTAGGTTGACAGTCAGGGTTTATGTAACCAATGGGTTTGGAGTTAACCATAGCACAGAAAACACGGAGTTAACAATCAGCGCAAATTGCAATAGTTGTCACATGGGGCAATTAGCGCAACCGTCGTCAGAACCGCCCGGGGAAACCGTAGAGGGAGCATCTGGTGGTTAGACCTCCGACGATCACATGCAACAGTTCAACCTTTTCCCAGTTAACCTAACCACCAGTGGCTTTGTGTTTAATATATGGTTTAAAAATGGGTTTTGTTGAAGTTTGTCAAAAAACTATTAATTCGACGACCATGCAAGCCAACCTATGTGTCCATTTACAACTAGACCAAACTTTTAATCCTATTCAGACTCAAACAATTCATCCTGCAATCAGCCCAAAGTGGTTATGATGCATATAATCACTGTATAAATTAGCATTTGTAGATTTGTGAAGAGTTAGTGAGGATTTTGAGTGTTTTTGGAGCTTGTCATTCAGAGGCTGAGACAGAGAGGTGGTCAGTGTTTTGATCATATCTTGGGCATCCAAAGTCAGATTTAGAATCCATAAGAAGCGTTGGAAAGATGGTTCAGAGAGCTTCCTGGTTAGAGAGGTCAAAATTTCCTATGAGCAAGTTCAATTTGACAGAATCACTGTGTAATCAACTCCTTCTTTTTATTCCTAATAAAAACGGTCGCCCATCTTGAAAGCAATCTCGGAGACGTAGTCCATCAAGGACGAACTCCATCATAAATATCGTTGTTTCGCATAACTATGTTTTTATGGTACATTGCTTAATTTCTTATGAATCCTAATTGTGTTTAATCAATTGTCGTAAATTCTTCCTTTCAAGTAGTTTTCCTCGATTTTTGTGCTTTGAGCTAACATTCAAATCATAAATGGCTAATCACTTCTACATCAATTTTAGTTTATGATCATTTCAAATCATAGTGAGAAAGAAAAGTGAAGGGAAGAGAGTGGGGAGAGAGAGAGGGAGGGAGATAGTGACAAAAGTGGAGGGCAGAGAGAAAGAAAGAGAGAGAGAGAGAATTATGGGGGGAGATAGAGAGAGGGAGGAGGGAGAGAGAGGAAGGAAGAGAGAGAGGAGGGGAGAGAGATATGGAGTTGGAGGGGGAGAGAGAGGGAAGAAAGAATAAAGACATAGGAGATAAAGGTGGAGAGAGAGAGGGAGTGATAAGGGAGAGATGGTGAGAGAGAGAAAGAGGGAGAGAGAGGAGATCAGTGAAGATAGAGAAGAGGTGGGGCGAGAGATAGGGTGAGAAGAGAAAGAGAGAGAGAGGGAGGCACAAAGATGGAGGAAAAAGAGAGAGAATGATTGATGGGGGGGCAAGAGATAGACGGAGGTTGGAGAGAAAGGGAGAGAGGACTCAGGAGAGAGAAGGAGAGAGAGATGGAGTTGGAGGGGGTGGAGAGGGAAGGAAGAAGAAAGACATAGAGGGAGAAAGGTATAGATAGAGAGAGGGAGTGATAAGGGAGCGATGGAGAGAGAGTGAGGGAGAGAGGAGAGCAAGAGGGAAGAGAGATAAGCAAAGAGGAAGACGGAGGACGAGAGAGAGACATAGACATGGAGAGAGAGTGTGTATGTTTGGGGGTTGAGATAGAGAGATGGAACAAGAAAGAGACACATAGATGAAAATATATATATTATATAGTATTATATAACCAACCTAGATCCATATTAACCTCAACATATCAAGCACCGAGAGGGATCAAATCTATCGCAAACATTTCCTCAAGTTTTGCACTCAAAAAATAGGTTTACACCATGAGATATTACCTCAACCTATCAAGCACAGGGAGGGATCAAATCTCTCGCAAACCATTCCTCACGTTTTTCACTTAAAAACGAGGTTTAAACCATGAGATATTGGATCCCTCTCAGCGCTTGATAGATCTGGGTTAAAATGGATCTAAGATGGTTAAAATTAATGAACCATTTTTCTAAGTAAAATTTGTTTATATATAAATGAATACTATAAATAATAATGAGGAACTTATTAGATTTGGAATGATCTCAAATCCCTAGGAAATTGGTGGGCGGAGAGCCAACTGGCACAGATCTAATTTTTTTTAATTTATTAGAAGTCAATGCCACCTAACAAACTTTGTAATACACTACAACCATTGATAATCATTAATACTAAGCATATGTTGACCATATTGCCTTGAGAATCAATCTAGGCCCTCAATTAAAAAAATAAAAGTAAAAAAGTCAACAGATCCTCATCCACCTTAAGATGAAATAAGAATGACAACTAAATTATTAAATATTTTACCAAAGTAAACATTAACCCACATAGTTCATATTGAAATATAATGGTCAACATAAATGTTTCAAACAATTTATTTAAGTTCCACACTGAAATATATAAGAAAATAATAATTTATTTATTTTTAGAAATTTAACTTTTAATTATGTTATATCTATAGAGTTATATAATTGCCTTCATTAATGATTTCTTAGAAAATAATTGAGATGGTTACATGGGACAAGAATAACGACTGACTCAAATGGGTATTCAAGGTACCATTCATCTTATTATTGAGTAGGGATCATCATGATCTTGCATGGGAGTATCTACATTGTCATATAATCCAAGTTGACAAAGTTGAAACTGCACTTCACATTCCTAAAGGCAGATGACACATATGAAAAAAGGTCCCATCCTTTCCCAAGGCTCCACGCAACCCCCTACTTATTGGAAAATGTGGCTCATGCTGCACTTAATCTTTTTTCCTCTTCTTGCTTGTTATTGCAACTGAAGTACACCTCGGCATGGCCTTTTCTCTATAGTTATCTTTAATACCCATTCAAATATTTTAGTCTCCTCAACCAACCCATGGATGTAGCATTTAATTCTTTCCCATTTTCTCAAGCAATCTCCCACCTCAATCAAACTAGAATCTGTCCCGTCTCTATGTGTTTGAGTGAATTAAAATGATTTATAATTGGGAAAATTTAACCAAGGGTTGTTACACTCAACATAACCACCCAACAAAAGAGATTCTTCAAGATAATATCACATATTATAGGGATTACAAAGAAAATAAATTTTCCATGCAAAATAATGAAATTTTATGTTAGGATGATCCTCCATCAGGCTTCCGGAGAAGAAAATATTTCTTCATCACGCCTTTAGTATCCATGCCCATCCAAAAAATTTCCAATGTTTTAATTCATTTTGCATCTTCTAATGGTTGATTTATCCATTTGACTAGGTATTGATAATATTATTCCCCTCTAGTCATTGTGGTCATTCTCCTTTACAACACTGCTTCAATTTCTTTCTAAGTTATTTTTGGCAGTTGATCCTCCCTTTGGTATGTCTAGTCTTCATTTTTTATGGGTACATAAGTTTTCCTTTTAAAGGGATATATGTATTACATTAAAAATAAAATGAGATCCCAACATCTTCTAGAAGCTCTCGTTCATAAGCATCGGAGAAAAAAAATCATAGTATTCTACATGGGACAATTTTTTTAAGATTCAATTTGTTGTAGGTCCCTATAGGGAGCCTTTCCTTTCATATATGAGCCACTACCAGGTTTCCTACATCAAATTCCAAGTTCCTTTATCTTCCATATGCCTTTTTTTTATATTTTTCATTGGTTTCTTGCAGTTATTGCTTGAGTTTTTCTTGCAGGTCCTACATACTTCTTGTAAAATCCTCACCTTTAGTGCTCTTGATTATTTTCTTTCCTAGGTTTATCAAATCATAAAATCCTCTTGGATGCATCCTATATACCATCTATAATGGGATCATTTTTGGGCTTCTATTAGGAGATTCATTATAGGAAAATTTAGCTTGGAAAAGCACTTGGTCCACTACTTTGGGTGTTTGCTTGACAAACACCTCAGGATGTTCCCAAAACGCATATTCACCACCTCTATTTTCCCATGTATTTATGGGTGGTATGTTGAATTTTAGCTTATATTTCTGCCAAAATTTTTCCATAACTTCCTCCATAAATGTCCTATGAACATGGTATCTCAATATGAAACAATGGTTTTTGGCAGTGCTTATAGTCTTACAACTTTTTTGAAGAATATATTGGCAACCCTGGTTGCATTAGTGGTTTTTGTGCATAGTATGAAATGATCCATTTTTTAGTATCTATCCACAAACTCAAATATAGAATAATTACCTCTATGGGTCCAAGATAATCCCAGAAAAGAATCCATGTTGATGGAATTTGAAGGCCTATTCAAAATAGGTAGTGGATGGTACAACCCAGTGTTATGTCTTCTTCCTTTGGTGCAATAGTATTCCCAAAACAATTCCATGAATTTATTAAATCCAACATACATATGAGCCCAATAGTCAAAACATTCTAACAGAGAGAAGGTCTTGTCAAGTGCAAAATGTCTTGACAAACCTCCACTATATTTTACCTTGATAAATTCTCTCTCATGGAACATTTTAGTATGCACATATGATTTTCTTGAATAGTACTCCCTCCAAGATCAAATACTCAATATAAGTTTTTCTATCTTCCATCACTTGGTTCTCATATGCTTCTTTAGTTGCTTGAAATTCTAGGTGTATTTTTTACATTTCATTGAGATGCTTGAATCCCAAAGTATTCACTAGGAATTCCTACAAAATCAAATGCCCTCTGCTTAAGGCATCTACAACTTTATTAGCATTTCAACTTATATGTTTAGGAACAAAGGTAAATTCATACATAAACTCAACCCATTTGGCATGCCTCTATTGTCATTTCTTGTGTCTAATTATAAACTATAAGGTATGGTTTTTTATGTATAAAACAAATTCCCTTTGTATGAGGTAATGCCTCCATTTCCTCAAAGCCTAGATTACGGCATAAAATTATTTGTAGTTAGAGAAATACCTCTAATTTTTCCTCAATCAACTTCTCACTAGAAAATGTTATAGGCTTATAATACTATATTAGAACAATGTCAATGGCCATTCCACTTGCATCACATGTGACTTGAAAAGGCTTATCAAAAATTAGGAGAACCAAAATAGGTTGTTCATTTATTTTTTCTTTCAACAATTTAAATCCCCTTTCGATTGTTGGTGTCCATTTAGATGACTTTTGTTGCTTCAGTTATGGTTTCAAATATTGGCACACATATATGGCTAAATTTTTTGGTAAACTTCATATAGAAACTAACCAGCCCATGGCAGCTTCATACTTCATAAACATTATTTGGAGAAGGCCATTAATTGATAGATTTCACCTCCTCTTGATCAATTTTAAATCTATATAGAGAGATTATAAACCTAGGCAGACTAATTCGGCCTTCATGAAGGAACATTTCTTCATATTTATTAAAGTTCTCTCCTATTGCAACTTTCTTGACACCATTTTTAAAAATCTCACGTGTTCTTCTCTTTTTTTTCTATAAATGAGAATATCATCTAAATAAAAAATATGTCACTTACCAACAAAATCCTTGAGGACTTCCTTCATGAGCCTAATGAACATGCTAGGTGCATTTTTCAAGTCAAATGACATGAAAATCCGTTCATGCAAATCATCATTGGTTTTGAAATTTATCTTCCACTCATCTCCCTCTAGACTCATTGGAATTTGATGATATCTACATTTTAGGCATTAGAGAAATTTAAAGGTAAGAAATGGCCCTCAAAACAAAATATGTACTAATAAAATTAACTTTAAAACAAACAATAGGATTCAAGACAATGATGTCATTCCCAGGGGAAAATATTTTAAAGGGAAAATAAGAAAACTATTTTTTTAATTGTATTTTCAGCTTTTCTCCTTATAGATTTACTCAAATGTCAAGTGTAGACACCCATTGAATGTGGAATTAATTTTGATATCCAAAGAATACCCAGTATGCATACGTCTGAGTATACCCACATGGAAAAAAATGAAAATACATTTAAAAAGCATGTTGAAACATGTGTTTTTAAGGTATTTTCACCTTTTTACGATGTGGGTATAACTAAAAATTATGCATAGTACAGTAATAGTCGGATGTGGAATTTAATTCCACATACAATGGCTACATGCACTTGACATTTGAGTGAACCTATAATAAGATAAACCAAAAATACAATTAAAAAAGTAGTTTCATTTCTTTTTATTTAAAAGTTCATAACTCTAATTTTATTATTTTTAACTATTATTTTATTATTTTCCTTGGGAGGCCCATTTTAGACCTAAAAAATCCCCTAATATATATCTTTGAAAAATAATTTTCACTACGCATGCAGTCTAGTAAATCATCCATGTGAGGTAAAGGGAGTTTGTACCTTATTATGATCATGTTTATGTATCTAGAGTTTGTACAGATTCTCCAACCTCCATCCTTCTTCGAACTTAAAAATGCAAGTATGGTGTAGAGGGTTAAACTCTCTCTGATCAGTCCCTTGCCCAAAAAATCATGAACTTTTATTTTGATTTCTTCATTCTCGTTAGGGATCACATGTAGGTGATTTTGTTGGTAAGATTTGTCCTAGAATTATGTATATGTTGTGACTGATGCTTCAAACAAGGGGCAGTTGACTTCATAACTCATTAATGATGATGCCAACAAAACCGTTAAATATACTCTTTATATCCTTAGGTAAATGATTTGAGATAGTTATGGTAAATATTACCTAGTGTGTAATAATCAAGGTGAAGTGGATTTCCTTTTTTCTAACTTCTTATAGCAATTGGTTGCCCCGCATCAGTAGTATGATATGGACGACTTATTATCTTCATTTTGTCTTGTAAGGTGTTGTAGCGGTTATAACCACCCTCCAAAATTTTGCCTTCACTTCATTTTGGAGTCTCCCTCCTTAAATCTTAGCAGCATGTCTTGCGCTGCCAAGGTACTTGTGTTTTCATTTGAATTTATCTTTCGATTTACAGCTTGTGTTTGCTTACTTTCTTTGTCTTCTAACCACAACCTGACCCCGTGACTTGGTTGCAAACTAGTTCTAGCACTACCTTGATGATCTGTGCAATCCTTGAGGGCAACCATCCTTTCTCTCAAGACATGCGCAGTGCAACCGACTAGTGAGATCTGGCTTCAGAATTGCGTAGACTCAGTTGTAGCTTGTCTTCAACTGAGAAACTATGTAAAGAAATCCAAGCCAACAAGTGATCCTTTAGCTCCATAATTGCGTAGAGCCAGCTGAAAACCAACGTCCAATCTAGGAATTACACAGTCCAAACCCACAGCGAGCATTCAAGCCTAGAATGGCGTAGAGCTAGCTAATAGCCTAACTTCAGACGAGAAATTACGCAGAGCCTAAGAGGCAGCCCAAAGCCACTTAGCCCATAAATTACACAGAACCATATTGTGCTCAGAAACTGTAAGTTCATGAACCAAAGAGTTTACTGGTCCTCCCCAGAACTGCACAATCTTTCATGGTAGTGTTCTCGAAAAGAAATAAGCTAAGAGGAAAATCATTCCTGGGAAGTAGGGAATCTATTATTAGCTTCCCAAAGGTGACACATTTCTATCTTTAGAAGTTTCTACTAAGAGTCATTGTTGACCTTGATCTCAAGCATACGCATCATGAACTCCATTTGCTCAAATATATGGAATGGACGCCTCTAGAGCTCACGTATGCATTTGATCATCAAGCTTTAGCTTCCCTAAAATATCACAGAGCCTTCGGAGCATTGTCATCTCTTTTCGCGGTGAGTTTTTCTATTATTGCCTTTTGCTCCTAGTTATGTGGCTTGTATTTGTTTAGCTTGAGAGAGTGTTGTTTCACTCATTTTGTTGAACAACCACTGGTGTTTTAACTTGTTTTAGCTTGTAAAAGTGTTGTTTCAAGTTATACATTGCCTTCCCTAAGCGTTGAATGAGTTTTCCCATTTTTGCACCAACAATCGTGGATGTGGCGACTCCCTTGGCATGTTTCATGTTCCTTTAGTTTGATCCATTGTTGCACTCGTTTTACATGAATACATATACACTTAGTTAGATCTACACTCATCCTTCCATCATCCTTTAGATATTCCTATTTGCACACTCCCCATGGACCGATCTGGTCCCCCCCTTCTCGGGTCTCACATTCACTTGCATGCACTACGTAATCTGGCAGCTCAAGGCCTCTACCTTGGCTTTTGGAATTGCACAAAAGTTGTCTCGAGTTAGCTCCAACTACGCATTGTGTACTTCCAAGAGCCATTCTCCCATCTTGGTCACTAAGACTGCACAATGCACTGTCACTCCCAGGTCCTATCCCAAACTGAACTGTACATTGCGCAGTTCCAGTCAGCAGGCTTCCACACTAACTGTCGGGACTACGTAGTGCACAGTTCCCACAGTGAGTCAGGCACCCCTTTTAAGTCAAAATTGTGCATTTCCTCTCATCACATGCCATGGTTGTTTCTTGATCATGTTGGAAAGTTAGATTTGTAAGAGTTAATGTTTGCTTGCCATGAGTGTCCTTTCTGTCCCAAAGGTACCACACTCTTGAAGAGCTTCTCTCCAGCAGTCAGTATACCATGGCACCAAAGAGAGTTGTTTCAAGAGTGACCACTGAAAGTAGTACTAGGGAAGCAGTTGAGAAAGCGCAAGTGTACTTATGAATATATGTAGATGCCCAGCTGTTCATGGAAAATCAGTTAATACTAACATGCAGCAAGGCCAGCAGCATTGGAAGATGGCAGTAATCATGTACAGGATCAGGGAAAGAGGAAATTACTAACATAACAGAGGGAGAACAAAGCTGTAGTGTAAAAGAAGATTCAATCTTCATGCCGACAACTTTGACAACATAAGAAAAAGGAAGCAAAGGACATAGACAACAAAGTGAAGGAAGAGAGAAAAGGGGAGCTTGCAGGTAGCATAATTGAGATCGTAGCAAGTAGAACAAGAGTCGAAGGGATAACAAGAGTTGATAAGACAAACAAGAAAAAGAACAAAGGCAAGGCACAATGATAGAGCTAACAATGCTCATATAGGTTGATGAGCTTGAACAACCAACACCTAAGGAAGAGAGTGAATAGATGCAGGTTCCCTCACTAAAGCTAAGCACATGAACCAAGTCCAGCTGGAGGTCAACAGGTACATGGAGTAGTTGATGCGCAAGGCCACCAGTGATGACTTGCACCTGAGCGCAGACAACATGCATAAGTACATTGGGAGTCCAACCACACTCATGACAATGTTGTGCATGCTTTAGGATGTGATAGAATAGGTTCCAAGACAACATGCTCGGATGTCATGGAGGAAAGGGTCCACTTTCAGGAAGACAACTTCAAGCAGTTCGGGGACATCATAGCACAGTATTAAGCTTGGCATCAGTACATGACTGAGAAGCATCAGGTGGATGTTGTCAAGTTGGTCTTTCCCCAAACCTCAGAGTCATAATTTGTTTTCTTGTTAGGTTGTCTCTATCCTATTTTGTCTCACATGGGTACATGTGGAAAATTGTATTATCGTAAATATGTTGTAAGTGAAATTACAAGTGTCACTAGTCGAATGTCAACAATCACTATGCAATGTGAAGAGCCATAAGGGTAGTCCAAGAGTCAAAGAGGAATTTCAAGGGTCATCCCACCCTTTGCTATATATAGAACCTCATAACTCATATTAGAGGCTTTTGGGAGCCAATATTTTGGCTAGGCATTGCTTAGAGAATGCTTGGAGAGTTTTGTAATGAGTCTTGGCTTCTCCACAACGTAGAGTGAGTACATCTCTTTGGAGGAGTAAGTAATGTTGACTCTAATGTTAAACTATTGGGGCTAGTGGTTTTTAATTGTGTATGTATGGATGTAACTTTCACTTAATAATGTAACTGAGCCAGCACGTTTTCATGCATATGTTGTTATTGTAGTTCAACTATTTTGGTTACTTTAGCAATGTATGTTATTTGACTTCTGTATTTGTGTATGAACTATTTTGTATGCGATTGTATGAATCTAATTGAAGACGTGTTGCTATTTTAACTTGTCACTTTGGATTGTGGACTATTCCGCTTCCATCCTATGATCTCATTTTTCTTGTGTTTTCCTTTCAGGCTACGTACTATTACATGCTTCTAAGGGACACACTTCTTTTTCCCCTCCATGTGTTAGAACCCCCATGCATCTCACTTGACTCGTTGCAAGTTTACACACTTGCTTCTGACAAATCTATCACGCTTACCTTTGCGCGCTACTACGGTCAAGGAATTACTTTACTACCCACTGCTAGAACTCCTACTCCAAATGGTCTGAGGTCTAGTTGGGACTTCTTACTGGGGTGATACCCTGACATGTTGGCAGGTTGAGCACCATCAACATTTATGGTGCTAGAAGGAGGGTCAAATGACAAGCTTAGTCCTCAATGTTTGTTTTGAATCTCTACATATCATTCATGACTTACATTACAATCATACCTACATCATTATTTTCTCATGCACATGATTTTGAAGTGTCAGAGGATGTCATTGATGACTTGTGATCTAAAAATGAGCTTAGATTAATATTAAGGTATTACAGACTCATGTGCAGGAATGCCTATATTACTTAGTGCAACAAATCGAAAATATTGCGAATAATATAGACAATGAGTAGTTAGAAAAACATAATAGACAAACACACATCAACACAGCAAATAATTAAGGAGTTCACCCAAAACTCTTGGGCTACGTCTCCTAGTCTAGATTTCAATGGTGACCTCTCTATTATGTCTTCAAGAGCAGAGTTTTTACAAGTGTGAGCTCAAATCGAGTCTCAACACAACAAGAATAAACAACAGGGTTTTACTTGAATCCATCAAGTCTTTCTGAGAACACAGACTCTTCCTCTCGCTCTCTATCTTCTGTTTTCTCTCTGTCTCAACACTGCCTACTCTGTCTCTGACATTGAGTGGCTTTTAAGCCTATCGGTGCTTATCTATCTATCTCCCCTTTCGGGCTCTCTATCTCCTGGCCTGTGTCCATTCAAATACCCTCTGAGCATTAAACAATCATTGTGAAACACCTTCAGGTACGATGGCCACATCTTTTTAAACGGAAAGGACCTTTGGCACGGTTGAAATCCCCGGGAACATGTTTCCTTGTTTACACAGAGAGATACACTAAAAACACGCAAAAACTATTTCTATCGGACTTCAAAAATCATCGAATCCGCCCTATAATCCTTTTGGATCCGCCTTTGGTTGCTATCCCAAGTCCACCATTGATCTGTGTGATTGTTGATCCAACAGTTGATATTCATTTCGGGTGGCTTACGCGCACAAATATTACCCACCAGAAAAGGCGGTTTTCTCTCTCTGGTGCCAAGCCACGTGTCATCCAGTGTATGGGATCGGGCGGAGCCCATCCAATACCACTTACCACCTGAGGCCCGCCCGAAATCCCGCTCATTACAGAACTCAAAATATACATAGCTGCATGTATAAACCTTTCGAGTCCATTTTATTGCTCCGTGTGCATTTCCTTTGTATTTCATTTATTTAACGAAAATGTGAAATTACATAGAAAAACCCTTTTTCCTGGAACTCAAAATATACTAATTTGCACCCATAAAACCCGTCAGGTCTGGCTATCGCAAGTCGCATATGTATCGGTCCCGCTCCTTTGTATTGTCATGATGTGATATTGCGATGCAATATATCACAATCACATATCGCATAGTCCTCGGGCCGCAGTTAGTCCTCCTTGTGTTTTTAGCGATGCGATACTGCGAGTAAATCTAGACCATTGATCTGCATGCTTGATCAATGGTCCTTGTTGACTCGCGTTGATCGTTGTTGTGATTTTCATATGGCTGCCTCTGATAGACTCCGCTTGCCACCTCCGATTGCGATATGTCGATTACATTTGGACTGTTGATCGGTCCAATCCAATGGCTCCTGCGCAATGTTGCTTTAGCCTCTGCTTAACTCTGTTTTCGCCATTTGTTCATGTTTTTCCATGTGATAGTGTTTTCCGCCATTTGTTAATGTTTTTCCCTTGTGATAGTGTTTAAGTATATGAAGACTTAGAGGGTTTTAGGATCCATTTTGGATCATTCCTTCCCATTGAAAAGATTTTGGACCACCAAAAGTTGGTTTTTAGGCATCAATCAAGTGAGGATACAGCTTCCTCACTTGCCCAATTTCTATCCATCGTGCATTGCTTGGTTTTGAACCTTTGAGTCTGATTCCCAGGTACTCAACATCCCCTCTGTGCGTAGTTCTCACCTTCCTGTCCAGAACTGTGTCTTCCTGCAACTCATTGAGATATTCAGGCAACAAATCATCAATAGAAGGCAACTAAATTTGCTCTTCGGGATCTTCAACCAATGAAGGTTCATATAGTCTCAAGTTTTCTGTGTTAATGACTGAATAGATATGCATATAAACTGGCAAATCAAGGTGAAAAGCATTTTCACCAATTTTCTCAAGTAACTTGAAAGGCCCATACCTTATTGGTTTCATCTTCTTACCTTCACCTTGCATTCTGTCTTTACTAATGTACAGCCAGACTTGCTCACCAACTTGGAAACTATGCTCAATTCGATGCTTTTCATGCCTTGCCTTGTACTTGGCCTACCTTCTTTCCAGTTGTTCCTGCACTGCCTGGTGAATTTCTTAGATCTGTTCAATGAACTTGGTTGCTTTGTCCACGTCACTATGTCCATCAACTGTTATGTCTTTACCAAACACAAAATCCAAGGGAGACTTTGGTATAAAACCAAAACAAGTCTCAAAAGGAGATCTCTGAGTAGAAGAGTGCTTGGCACGGTTGTAAGCATGTTGCACATAACTCAAATGCTCATCCCAAAGCTTGGGATGCTTGCTGCAATAGCCCCTTAGAAACTGGATCACTGCCCTATTGACCACCTCTATTTGACCATCTGTTTGTGGATGAAATGTTGTGCTCTTCTTCAATTTTGTGTCCGTCAACTCCCATAGACTTGACCAAAACTTCCCAACAAATTGAGAATCTCGATCAGATATAATAGAAGTGGGTAACCCAAAATGAACTCATACATGCTGAAAGAACAACTTTGTTGTTTATTCAGTTGTAACCTGCTTGTCACAAGGTATCAGAATACACATTTTGTTGAACCTATCCACAACAACATATAAATAATCATGACCTTTTCTAGATTTTGGAAATCCCCCAACAAAGTCCATGGAAACACTTTCCCAAGGATGAGAAGGAATTCGAATTGGAGTGTACAAGCCTAATTTTCTATTACTGGGCTTGCTTGTAGCACACATAGTACACCCTTTGATATATCTAGAAATAGTCTCATGCATTCTTGGCCAATAACAGAACCTTTGCAATTGTGCAACTGTTTTACTTACATCAAAATGACTTGATATTAGAGAAGTATGTGCTTCTCGAATCACGTTAACTCTTTCAATTTGAGGAATGCATAACTTTCCCGAATGATATAAGAGTTGGTCCTTTACATAATAATCCAATTCTTCTACTTGTTTGCCATGACTTAAAGTTGCATATACATCTTTAAAATCCACATCTTGAGCATATTGTTCAATGTAACTTTCATGCATTACTGAGTTATGTTTAAGTATAGTAGATGCATTTATGATTGGTCTTGATAACATATTTGCAACCTTATTGTGTATGCCCTTCTTATATCTGATGATAAGATGAAATTGTTGTAGAAAACCCATCCACCTATAATGTCTTGATTGTTGCAATTTAGTTTGTGAGTGCAAATATTGAAGTGGTTGATGATCTGTATGTATGATTGTTTCCTTACCCATTAGGTAATGTTTCCACTTTTTCACACTTTGTACTAATGCATACAATTCTTTATCATATGTGGGATAATTAACTACTGCAGAATTAAATGTCTCAGAATGATAAAATATGGGTTAACCGTGTTGCATCAACACTACTCCCATGGCATAGTCACTGGCATCTGTTTCAATCTCAAATGGACGTTGAAGATCTGGCAGTGCTAGTACTAGTGTTGTACTATTTTTTTCCTTTAAGGTGTCGAAGGCTTTCTGTTGTTTGCCTCCCCACTGAAACACCTTTTTCAATCCTGTTAAAGCATGTAATGGAGCTGCAATCAAATAAAAGTTAGCAATAAACTTTCTCCAGTATTGTGTTGCTCCTAGGAAACTCCTAACCTTTGTAGCATATTTGGGTTTAGGCCAGTTCACAATGACTTCAACCTTGGAGGGATCTATCTTCAATTCACCACCCCCTACAATATGACCCAAATAATTTAAATATGTTTTGCCGAATTGACATTTTGACAATTTTACATAGAGATTTTCTCTTTTCAAAACATCTAAAGTCTGTTTTACATGCTTCAAATGGTCTTCCCATGTTTTACTGAAAACAAGAATGTCATCTAAATATAAAATTACAAAATCATCAATAAAAGGCTTGAGTACATCATTCATAACTCTCATGAAAGTGGCAGGAGCATTAGTTAAGCCAAAAAACATAACCAGCCATTCATACAGCCCTTGCTTTGTCTTGAAAGCAGTCTTCCATGCATCTTGTTCTACAACTCTGACCTCATGATAGCCACTACGCAAGTCTAACTTGGAAAATTAAATTGCTTCTTTCAACTGATCTAATAGATCATTAATACGAGCAAGAGGATAATGATTCTTGATCGTTATTTTATTTAGTGCTCTATAAACAATGCACGTTCTCCACGAACCATCTTTCTTTCTCACTAGCACAATTGGAGATCCACATGGTGATGTGCTTGGTCTTATGAACCCTTTATCGAGCAGCTCTTGTACCTACTTCTTTATCTCTGCATTCTCTAAATAAGATAACCTTTTATACTTGTGGCTGTGACTGTTGTTTCATCACCTTAGTCTGACCCCAAGTCTTTCTAAATAGTAGCAGCAGCCTTCTTCTTCTTACCACTGAACTTCTTAGGTTTCAGCTCTAGATGCAAGGACCAGCAATGTACATCATTGTGTCCATCCTTCTTGCAATGAGTTCATTAAGGTTTGTCCTTTTGCATAGCGTTTGTCTTCCTCTCCTTCCATTTCAGCTTCTTCTTTTCCTTGTTCTTTCTAGTAGAGTTTTTAGATGATCCCCCAATCTCTGGGTTCACGTTCTTGCCTCTAGCTTCTACATGTGTAGCCTGAATTGATACATCATCTAGGCTAGTGGGATTAAACATGAGAATGGTGTGCTTCAAATAGCTATGCAGACCACGTATATACTTCAACAAAATTTTAGGTGAGTCTAGAGATATGCCTAGAGTTAAAGCTCTTTTTCTAAATTCCTGGGTATAACTTTGTATACTTTGACCCTTTAATTGGCGAAGAGTTTGCCAACTCATCATTGCTTATGCATATAAGCTAGAGGATAGAATTGTTTTTTGATGGTAGAAACAAATTCATTCCAAGTAGAAAGAATTTTACCATGTCTCTTCAGATCAGCTTGTGTCTTGCCTTCCCACCACACTACTATAGTTCCTCCAAGTCGAAGGCTAGCCAGCTATATCTTTCTCCTTTCTGAATCAATGTTCTGCACCTTGTAATATACATCAATCTATCTTATCCAGTTATCTAGCTTTTCTACATTTAGTTCTCCATCGTAAATTGGCAAATTAAATTTCACGTCTAATTTAATCAAAGATGTTTTCTTCTTTTTCTTATCAGGGCTAGGAGATGGGGATGATGGAGGTGATGGTGGAGGAGATGAGGGAGGAGGTTTTCCCCTTCCCTTTGCCCTCTAGAGGGGTAACTAGAGAAGGTTCCTCTGCTCCTTTGTCTGGTTTGGGTGTTGAAGTGCTTTCACCTCGACCCTTCTTAAATTCCCGATACATCTCTTCCACCATGGCTCGCATGGCCATAAAATTGTCCATGAACTGGGATTTTGATTCCAATGGGGCTTCTTTTGCCATTCTCCTCTGAGAATAGACTCTTCCAATCTCTGGATTAGCCTCAACAAGTTATCCTTCTCCTAGTTTGAGCTTTTACCTAGTTAGCATTTAAAATCTAGCACAAGTTTGTCTAACCTTAACAAACCTAAAGCTCTTATACCACTTGATCTAAAAATGAGATCTTACATTAATATTAAGGTATTGCAAACTCATGTGCAGGAATGCCTATATTACTTAGTGCAATGGATCGAAAATATTGTGAATAATATATACAATGAGCAGTTAGAGAAACAGAATAGACAAACACACATCAACACAGCAAATAATCAAGGAGTTCACCCAAAACTCTTGGGCTACGTCTCCTGGTCCAGCTTTCAGTGGTAACCTCTCTATTATGTCTTCAAGAGCAGATTTTTTACAAGTGTGAGCTCAAATCGAGTATCAACACAACAGGAATAAAAAATAAGGTTTTACTTGAATCCCTCAAGTCTTTCTGAGTACACAGACTCTCCCTCTCACTCTATGTCTTTTGTTTCCTCACTATCTCAGCACTGCTTGCTTTGTCTCTGACATTGAGTGGCTTTAAAGCCTATTGGTGATTATCTGTCTGTCTCCCCTTTCGGGCTCTTTGGCTCCCGGTCTTTGTCCGTTCAAATCCCATCTGAGCGTTAAACAATCATTGTAAAATGCCTTTAGGTATCGTGGCCACATGTTTTTAAACGGAAAGGATCTTTGGTGCGGTTGAAATCCTCGGGAACACGTTTCCCTGTTTACACAAATAGATACACTAAAAACACGCAAAAACTCTTTCTATCAGACTTCAAAAATAATCGAATCCGCCCTATAATCCTTCCGGATCCGCCTTTGGTCACTATCGCAAGGCCACCATTTATCTATGTGATCATTGATCCAACAGTGGATATTCATTACAGGTGGCTTATGTGCACCGAGATTACCTGCCCGAAAAGGTGGTTTTCTCTCTCCGACGATAAGCCATGTGTCAGCCAGTGTATGGGATCGGACGGAGCCCATCCAATACCACTTACCGCCTAAGGCCCACCCAAAATCCCGCTCATTACGGAACTCAAAATATATATCACTGCATGTGTAAAACTTTCGGTTCCATTTTATTGCTCCGGGAGCATTTCCTTTGTATTTTGTTTATTTAACGAAAATGTGAAATTACATAGAAAACCCTTTTTTCTAGAACTCAAAATATATTAATTTGCACCCATAAAACAAGTCTGGTCCATCTATTGCAAGTCACATATGTATCGGCCCCGCTCCTTTGTATTGTTGTGATGTGATATATCGCAATCACATATCGCATAGTCCTTGAGCCGCGGTTAGTCCTCCTTGTGTTTTAGCAATGTGATACTGCGAGTAAATCTGCACCATTGATCTGTGTGCTTGATCAACAGTCCTCGTTGACTCGCGTTGATCATTGTCACGATTTTCATATGGCTGCCTTCGATAGACTCCGCTTGCCACCTCCGATCGTGATATGCCGATTAGATCTGGACCATTGATCGGTCCGATCTGACGGCTCCTGTGAAATGCTGCTTTAGCCTCCACTTAACTTTGTTTTCACCATTTCTTCACGTTTTTCCCATGCAATAGTGTTTTCCACCATTTGTTAATGTTTTTCCCTTAAGATAGTGTTTAAGTATATGAAGACTTAGAGGGTTTTAGGATCCATTTTGGATCAACTTGTCACGATTTAAGTATGATGGTGAAGGTAGAGCAGCCCTGCCGAGACACAGAATTTCCTTTGCAGGTTTCTGTCACAAGAATGATGTCCTTTCGGACGACATTTCCTTTGCGATGTTCGCTTACACGTTCGAAAGGTGCATACAAAAATGGTGTCGCACATTGCCTGTAACCTCCATTCACTCTTTCGATCAGATGATCAGAGAGTTAGGTCGTGCTTTCTATCATTATGACCGTAAAGCACTCAATAATCAAATTCTAGAATTAAGGGAACAACCTGATGAACCCATTGTATGATTTTGGGACCCGCTTCTGTAATCTTGATTTTCAAATCCCTAAAGATGAAGTTGATTGTAAATTTCTCAATGAACAGTTTTAGTATCTTCTTCACATATCTGAAAATCCTCACAAGTTAGAATCATTCGAACCCCTCCCAGCATACCTCAATGTTAGAGCTGCCAAAGCTAAGACGGACAAGGTTTTTTTCACAGGTAACTCATTGTCCTCTCCTCATCAAACAACTCTAACTTCACAGGATGAGGTGGGAGTAGTTACGAACCCGTTTGTTGAGCTATTATATCATCCCATCCCACCTGCTCTAGGTTTCTATGCAGATGTGGACTGCGAGCCTATTGGTTGTCACGTGAAATTTTTTACACAATCTCCATTCTCTTGTTTTGTTGATCCTACAGATTGTACTATCTTGTGTTTGCCCATTCCAGAATCTACACGTGATGTTCACGATGATCAAGTTGTCGACAGAGTTGGTGTTGAGCATCCAACCTACAGTGTCATTTTTTATGAGTATGTGTGGGAATCTTAATAAGAAATTGCAGTGAAGGATGACCTACTTCTGTTTGCACCTCGTCTGTTCTATCCTGACATCTTTTGTGATCCTACCATTTCTGATTTGTCTTATGAAAATTCATTCCTGGATGTTTCCACTTTTGATCATTCACAGGATGCATAGGATGTCAATCCATGATTTGATTATAGAGAAGAAAAATATTATTTTCTAAATCCACCCAATCTATCATCTTCTCTTTCTAGAAAGTCAGAGGGTGAAAAAAAAAAATTCTCGTCAACCCCTCTGTATGATTCGTCATATCATGAGGATTTCGATGTACACCTCCAATTTTCTCATCATGGCTATCATGATCTCTTTATTAATTCATTTGATCACGTTGTTGAGTCACTTTTTGTTGATATTTCTAAGCCACCGGCCTTTGATGAGCTACCTACTGATGAAGTGGAAACCCCTCAATTTGTCAAGGCACTTCAACCCGAGCTAATGGTTGTGTCAAGTCCCCATTGTCTTGAGGTTAGTTCTACTCCCTATCAGAAATCTGTTGAAACGCCCCAGGCTCCTCATCGCTCCCTCGCACACACTATAAAATATTTCTGATCTGCACATCTTACACCCTCCACTAGAATCTCATGATCCTATCACTCAGGCATTAGAGTCATACATAGCAAGTCATATTGTGAAACGCAATTTTTCTTCTTTCTTCATGTTTTCTCATATGTCAAGGTTAAAAGAGTGTACATGCTTGTTGTTTGCGCAGAGTGCATTGTCACACCATGGTACGTCCACAAAGTGTTTTTCATGTGCTTTCACTTTTTTATTTTCGGTGGATGCATTCAAACTTTGAGCGTGTTGGTTTTCATTGTTTTATCTTTCTTGCATGTTGGTTTGTCTGAATACCCATCTTGATGATCGTGCCTTCATTTACATGGGCCAACCAATGCACCAGTGGATGCATTGGAAATATCACTTCACATGAGTAGGCCCATGCACTGTTTAGTTTAGGAGTTGGAGTAGTGTTTGGTTTCTTATTTGTTTTTGTTTTCATGTTTTTCTTTTCTTATTTGTTTTCTTTCTTTAATTATTTCCTTTTCTTTCTTTCTTTGCTTGTTATGTACCGTAGGATTAGCTTCACATGAAACCATGTTTGGCTCTTGAGACAAGCAGGGTGAAGTACAAGAGGACTTGTACAACTACCAACATTAATTTGGTTATCTATCTATTCCATATCTTTGTGAAGACCTTGCGTTCTTTCAGTCAGTGATACCCTGATGGAAAATACGTTCTTTTTAGAGTGAGTCTTGCTGAAAACACAATGCTTGCACTTTAACTAGTACCACCTACTCTAATTGATTCTTCTATGTTCGGTAACCCTTGTCAACTCAGTAAAGTAGAGTAAGGTGAGGTGGGAAAACCTTAAGAACTATGTTAGAAGCATATATAACATCCTTCTCTGAAGGAACAACCTCTTCTACTCTCAATAAGTCGGGATCCCTCTTCCACCTCATGAAATAAATAAGTGCATATGCACAATTCTTTGAAAAACAAAAAAAAAAAGATGAAAAAAATAAAATAAATTCGAAAGAAGAGAAAGGCTTCTTGTGCAGGGAGGTGAAGCAAGTAACTTCGTTGGGGTATTGTATAGGCTCATTGGCAGCAAAGCAATGCTTGAGTTCCTATAGTGACTCTATCGAGGTATTGTCCAGGCCTGCTGGCAACAGAGCAACACCATAGATGAAACTTGAACTCTGATAGTCTATATTACCTATGCATCAATATACCCCTCATCCCCAATCGAAACAAGCCAATTAACTTGGCTTGGTATGTGTGTTGATAGATCAAGAGAATGGTAGGGACTACATATTTAAATAAAGATAGTGATGAAGCCATGACGATCAAAGAACCTAACAATAATTCTGGAGGAGTTAGAATCGCTTTACACGAGATAAGGTCCATACAAAGAAATGGAGTTCTACCAGTGTGTCACCAATGTTGTAGCGGCTACAAATACCCTCTAAAAAAATTTCTTCGCTTCATTTTGGAGCCCCCCTCAAATATTAGCAGTTTGTCTTGCGCTTCCCAGGTACTTATGTTTTCATTTGAATTTATCTTTCACTTTTCAGCTTTTGTTTGCTTACTTTCTTTTCCGTCTAACCATAAGATGGCCCCATGACTTGGTTGAAAACTGGTTCTAGTATTGCATTAATGATCTACATAATCCTTGAGGGCATCCAACCTTGCTCTCAGGAAATGTGAAATGTAGCCCAATAGTGAGCTATAGCTCCAAGAATTGTGCAGACCCATCTGGCAGCTTGTCTTCAGCTGAGAAACTGTGCAGAACAATCCAAGCCAACAAGTAAGCCTTCAGCCCTAGAATTGTGCAAAGCTAGCTGATAGGCAACCTTCAGTCCAGGAATTGCGTAGTACAAACCCACAATGAGCACTTCAGCCTAGAATTGCACAGAGCTAACTGATAGCCTTCCTTCATCTAGGAAATTGCATAGAGCCTGAGAGGCAACCTAGAGCCACTTAGCCTAGAAATTGCACAGAACCATACTGTGCTCAGAAATTGTCAATGCATGAACAAGTGAGTCTCCCGGTCCTCCTAGAACTGTACAATATTTCTTGGCAATGCATGGAAGTGTTCTAGAAAAGAAATAATATAAGAGGAAACACATCCCTAGGAAGTAGGGAATCTATTATTAGCTTCCCGAAGGTGACACGTTTCCATCTTTAGAAGTTTCTTCTAATAGTCGTTGGTGTCATTGATCTCAAGAATACGCATCATGAACTCCATTTTATCACATCTATGTTATATACACCTCTAAATATCACTTATGCATTCTATTGTCATGCTCTAGCTTCCCTAGGATATCAAGGAGCCTTTAAATCATTGTCATCGCTTTTCAGGGTGAGTTTTTCTTTTATTGCCTTTTGTTGCTTTTTCTGTGGCTTTTGTTTATTTAGCTTATGAGAGTGTTGTTTCACTCATTTTGTTGAATGAACATTAGCATTTTAACTTCTTTTAGCTTGTAAAAGTGTTGTTTCAAGTTATACATTTCCTTCCCCAAATGTCGCATCAGTTTTCCCATTTTTGCACCAACAATCGCCGATGTGATGGCTCCCTTCACACGCTTCATGTTCCTTCAATTTGATCCGTTGCTGCACTTGTTTTACATGCATACATCTACAAGTCTTATTCAGATCTGCACTCATCCTTATATCATCCTTCAGACTTTCCTGTTTGCACAATCCCAATGAACATATATGGGCTCCCCCTGTCCAGGTCTCAGATTCACTTGCATGCGATGCACAATCTGGAAGCTCAAGGCCTCTACCTTGGCTTCTCAAATTGTGTAGAGGTTGTCCTAGGCTGGCTCTAGATATGCACTACATAGATCCAGGAGCCAGCACCCCAACTTGGTCAGTCTCTCCCAGGCCATGTCCTAGACTAAACTACGCATTGTGCAGTTCCAGTCAGCAGGCTTCCACAGTGACTGCCAGGACTGCGCAATGACCAATTCCCATAGTCAGTCAGTCAACCCTAATCAGTCCAAACTGTGCATTTCCTCTCATAAGATGTCATGGCTTTTGCTTGATCATGATATAAAGTTAGATTTGTAAGAGCTAATGCTTTCTTTCCATGAGTGTCCTTTCTGTTCTAGAGGTACCACACTTGTGAAGTGCTTCTCTCCAACAGTTATTGTACCATAGCACCAAAGAGGGTTGTTTCAAGAGAAACCACTGAAATCAGTACTGTGGAAGTTGTTGAGCAAGCACTAGTTTACTTTCCAATATATGTAGATGCCCAAATGTTTATAGAAAATGAGTCAACACTAACATGGCAGCAAGGCCAGCAGCATTGGCAAAAGGGAACAATCCAGTACAAGATCAGGGAAAGAGGAAATTGTTGACATAACAAAGGGAGAACAAATCTCCATAGCGAAAGAGGATTCGATCTTCTTGTAAGAGGCTTTGATACCAAAAGAAAAAGGAAGCAGAGGACATAGACAATAGAGCGAAGGAATAGAGAAAAATAGAGCTTGAAGGTAGCACAACTGAGATTGCAACAAGTAGAATGAAGAGTTTAAGGAAGAGAAGGAGTTGAGAAGCAGAAACAGGAAGAAGAACAAAGGCGAGCCACAATGACAGAGCAAACAACACTAATATAGGCTAATGAACTGGAACAACCAGCAACTGAGAAAGAGAGTGAACAGATGCAGGTTCCCTCACCAAATCTAAGCAAAAGAACCAAGTCTTGTTGGAGGTCGATAGGTACATGGAGCAGTTGATGTGTGAGGCCACCAATGATGACTTGCAGCTGAGAGCAGGCAACATGCAGAAGTACATTGGTGGCCCAGCCACACGTAGGACAATATTGTGCATGATTTAGGATGAGACAGACACAGGTTCCAAGACCACATGCTCGGATGCCATAGAGGCAATATTCTACTTTTAGAAAGACAACATCAAGGAGCTTGGGGACACCATAGTACAATACCAAGCTTGGCATCAGTACATCACCGATAAGAATCATGTTGTTGTTGTCGAGTTGGCATTTCCCCAAACCTTGGAGTCATAGTGTTTTGTCTTGTTAGGCTATCTCTAGCCTATTTTGTCTCGCATGGGTACATGTGGAAAATTATATTATTGTAAATATGTTGTAAGTGAAACTCCAAGTGTCACCAGTGGAATGTAAACAGTCATTATGTAATGTGAAGAGTCATGAGGGTAGTCCAAGAATGTCAAGGGTCACCCCACCCTTTTCTATATATAGAACCACATAACTCATAGTAGAATATTTTGGGAGCCAATCTTTTGGCTAAGCATTGCTTAGAGAAGGCTTGGAGAGTATTGTGACGAGCCTTGGCTTCTCCAAAGCGTAGAGTGAGTACATCTCGTTGGAGGAGCAGGCAGTATTGACTGTAATGTTCTGCTATTGGGGCTAGTGGTTGTCAATGGTGTATGTATGGATGGAACTTTCACTTAATAATGCAACTGAGCCAACACGCTTTCAAGCATATGTTGTTATTGTAGTTCGACTATTCTAGTTACTTTAGCACTATATGTTATTTCAATTACGCATTTGTGTATGAACTATTTTGTATGTGATGGTATGAATCTTGTTGAAGACATGTTGTTGTGTTAACCCGTCACTTTGGATTGTGGACTATTTCACTTCTAGCTTGTGATGTCATTTCACTCATGTGTTCCTTTCAGGTTGTGTACTATTACAGGATTCTTAGGGAAACACTTCCTTTTCCCCTCCATGTGATAGAACCCCCATGCATCTCACTTGACTTGTTGCAAAATCGCACACTTTCTTCCGTCAAATTGATCACACTTACCTCTGTGCACTATCGCATTCAAGGCATTACTTTATTATTGACTACTCAGACTCCAACTCCAACCGGTTTGAGGTCTAGTTGGTACTTCTTATTGGGGGTATCCCCTAACATGTTGGCGGGTCCAACATCATCAACATAGGGGTAGTAGTGCATACTTGTGGCCATACTTCTCAAGGGTATACATATTCCATCTACCATCGTGGACAACTTTCCTATCCTTTCCAAAAAAAATTGGCAAGCATCCATTAGAATGACATCACACAGTATTACATCCTTGTATCTTCTAATATTTCAATATACCTTACATTTCTTATTGCAGTGATCAAGTGGTCATTTCTTCCCGTAAAAAATTGTTACGATTAGTATTTGTTGTCTTCTACAAAATTATTTTTTCTACCATTTTAGTGCAAACTAAGTCACTATCACTATTACCACTATCAATCACAACCTTACAACACTTACCTTTGGTTTTTCACATTGTCCTAAATAGACTTCTCCTTTGAGCTAATTCTTTGAATTCCTTCTCCTCTTTGGCCATCATGTCTTTTGTAAACAAAGAATCCCATTCTTTAGGGGCTTCTCAAATTATGGATGGATTCACATTCTCCTCTCTTTCCTCTACAACATGAGTAACCAATTTTCCTATTGGTGGATTCCCAAAACATATGTCCTAGTTTCCCACACTGAAAACATCTAGGTCGGTAGTCTCTCCCTTGACCTCTACCTTTGGAGGATGGTTTTCTTCCTCTGGAATCATCTCCTCCTAGTGATTGACTATTGGAGTTTCCTCCTTCTTCCATTTAAATTTGGAATCTTTATTTTCCACTTTTCTTTCTTTTGCTTCCTTAAAGACAGCTAAAGCCAAGGCATATATTTAGGTAAATGAAATACATGTCGTATTCCGAATAAGACACCTACACCAAACAGTGTGAGGTCTATTTCGGTCCTTATGTCAGGGATATCCCTCATATGTTGGTGGTATCTAGCACCGTCAAGACCATCACATACTTATCAAACGTTCAAAAATACATAGCTATAGTACCTTTCAAATCCATTCTTATAAACAACATATAACCAAAATATTAACCATGATATAATAACCATCGAATCATCATAATAACATGTAAAAATGCTCACAGAACACCATAGGAAAAATAACTCTTATTAATTGATGTAAAACCAAACCAAGTCAAGGACTTTTGTGTACAACCCAAACATATATTAGGTTGAATCAAATCTATCTTTCAACCAATCACCCTCATGCCATATTCAAAGGATGGATCTGGTAACTCAAGACATAAACAACCAAGGCCTCTTGGAGATTAAACCACCTCAACCCTGAGGCTACTGTGATCTTGTTGAAATTGGTCAAGAGATTATAATTCCAAAAACAATATTTGATGCCTCAAGATTTATTCATGATTAACTTGAGGAATTTTGTTGTCTCCACCCACCTGTTGAAGGATTTCTGGGGAATAAACCACCTCCACCACCAATCCTTCGTAATTTTCTTGAGACCACCTCACCATTTTTAATAACTGTCTATAAATCCAAAGCTCAACCAAAAGAAACAATCCCATCACACCATGGATATCCAAAAATAGTAAAGCAAGGCTAAAACAACCATCACACCAATCCAAATCCATGTCATTGACAACAAAAGGAAAAAATACACAAATGCATGTACCACGAATTCACAAACCAGCTAGGAAATAACACATGCAACCTGTTAGTTGCAAGTCTTCTTATTAAAGTTTCTTGATCAAAACTTCCTTCCTTTTCTCTTACTTTCCTTATCCTTCATTTTCATTCCTTGTTCTTCCTTTTTCCAATGCTAGAGTTCTCCAAGGATCCTCTAAGTTTGCAATAGTATGAAAGAATAAAGAGAGCTCCAAAATTGAACATATGCATCATGAACTCCATTTGCTCAAATCTATGTAATGGACACCTCTAGAGCTCACTTATGCATTCAATCATCAAGCTATAGATTCCCTAGGGGATCAAGGAACCTTTGAAGCATTGTCATTGCTTTTCAGGGTGAGTTTTGCTTTTATTGCCTTTTTCCACTTTTTCTATGGCTTTTGTTTATCTAGCTTTTGAGAGTGTTGTTTCACTCATTTTGTTGAACGACCGTTGGTGTTTTAACTTGTTTTAACTTGTTTTAACTTGTTTTAACTTGTTTTAACTTGTAGAAGTGTTGTTTCAAGTTATAAATTTCCTTCCCCAAGCATCGCATGAGTTTTCCCAATTTTGCACCAACAATCGCTAATGTGACGAATCCCTTCACACGCTTCATGTTGCTTCAGTTTGATCCATTGTTTCACTTGTTTACATGCATACATCTACACTTAGTTATATATTCACTCACCCTTACATCATCCCTCGTATATGCCTAGTTTCACACTCCCCATGAACATATCTAGGCTCCCCCTGTCAGGGTCTCACATTCACTTGCATGTGCTGTGCAATCTGGCAACTCAAATCCTCTACATTGGCTTCTGGAATTGTGTAGAGGCTTTCCTAAGCTGGATCCAACTACGCACTGTGCAGATCTAGGAACCAGTATCCTAGGTTGGTCACTGAGACTACACAATGGATAGTCTCTCCCAGGCCATGTCCCAAACTAAACTCTGCTTTGCACAGTTCCAGTCAGCAGGATTCCACACTGACTACTAGGATTGCGCAGTGCATAGTTCCCACAGTCATTCAGTCACCTCTTATCAGTCAAAATTGCACATTTCCTCTCATCATATGACCTATCTTCTTCTTGATCATGATGTAAAGTTAGATTTGTAAGAGCCAATGTTTTCTTGCCATGAGTGTCTTTTCTATCCCATAGGTACCACCCTCGTGAAGCGCTTCTATCCAGCAGTCATTGTACCATCGAATCAAAGAGAGTTGTTTCAAGAGCGACCACTGAAAGCAGTATTGGGGAAGAAATTGAGAAAGCGCTACTTTACTTGCCAGAATATGTATATTCCCAACTACTAATAGAAAATGATTCAATGCTAACATGGCAGCAAGGCCAACAGCATTGGCAGAAGGCAGCAATCCAGTACAGGATTACAGAAAGAGGAAATTGTTGACATAACAAAGGGAGAACAATGTTGCAGAGCAAAAGATGATTCAATATTCATGTAGGAAGATTTGATAGCAGAAGAAAAAGGAAGAAGAGGACATAAAAATGGAGCGAAGGAAGAGAGAAAAGCAGAGCTTGTAGGTAGCACAGCTGGGATCGCAACAAGCAAAACAAAGAGTCGAAGGAAGAGCAAGAGCTGAGAAGAAGAACAAAGGCAACCCGCAATGACAGAGGAAATAACGCTACTACAGGTTGATGAACAGGAACATCCAACAGCTGAGGAAGAGAGTGAACAGATGCAGGTTCCCTCACCAAAGCTAAGCATAAGAACCAAGTCTTGCTGGAGGTTGATAGGTACATGGAGTAGTTGATGTGCGAGGCCACCAATGATGACTTGCAGCTGAGAATAGACAACATGCAGAAGTACATTGGTGGTCTAGCCACACTGAGGATAATTTCTTGCATGCTTCAGGATGAGACAGACACAAGTTCCAAGACCACATGTCTGGATGCCATGGAGGAAAGAGTTTGCTTTCAGCAATACAACATCAAGCAATTCAGGAACATCACAACATAGTACCAATCTTGGCTTCAGTACATGACCAATAAGCATCAATTGGATGTTTCCAAGTTGGTATTTCCCCAAACCTTGGATTCATAGTGTTTTTTCTTATTAGGATATATCTAGCCTATTTTGTCTCACATGGGTACATGTGGAAAATAGTATTATTGTAAATATGTTTTAAGTGAAATTCCAAGTGTCACTAGTGGAATGTGAATAGTCACTATGTAATGTGAAGAGTCATGAGGGTAGTCCAAGAGTCAAAGGGGAATGTCAAGGTTCACCCCACCCTTTGCTATATATAGAACCTCATAACACATAGTAGAAGCTTTTAGGAGCCAAGATTTTGGCTAAGCATTTCTTAGAGAAGGCTTGGAGAGTATTGTGACGAGCCTTCGCTTCTCAAAAGTGTAGAGTGGATATATCTTTTTGGAGGAGTATATGGTGTTGACTGTAGTGTTCTGCTATTGGGGCTAGTGGTTGTCAATGGTGTATGTACGAATGAAACTTTCACTTAATAATATATCTGAGCCAACACGTTTTCATGCATATGTTGTTATTGTAGTTCGATTATTCTAGCTACTTTAGCAATGTATGTTATTTCACTTACGCATTTGTGGATGGACTATTTTGCATGTGATTATATGAATCTTGTTGAATACGTGTTGTTGTGTTAACCCCTCACTTTGGATTGTGGCCAATTCCATTTCTAGCCTATGATGTCATTTCACTCCTGTGTTCCTTTCAGGTTGTGTACTATTACAGTATTCTAAGGGACACACTTCCTTTTCCATTCATTGTGATAGAACCCCCATGCATCTCACTTGACTTGCTGCAAGGTCGCACACCTGCTTCCGACAAATTTATCACACATACTTGTTAGGCCCCTATACTACTAGTGTAACCCCTTATTGTTATTAGTACAACCCACTTATTATATTGATGTACCCATGTAGTGCCCATATTGTTACTATTGTGCCCCATAGAAGCCCACTATTGTTATTATTGTGCCCTTACAT
>APFE031649619.1:75873-87081 GCA_000404065.3 Pinus taeda | reverse complement strand
TGAGGACAACATTTTTTGAAGGAGAGGGGCATGTTAGGCCCCTATACTACTAGTGTAACCCCTTATTGTTATTAGTACAACCCACTTATTTGATGTACCCATGTAGTGCCCATATTGTTACTATTGTGCCCCATAGAAGCCCACTATTGTTATTATTGTGCCCTTACATTATTATTGTTATGTAGACTCTAATTATATAATGATCCCTTAGACTCCTATATATAGAAAGGAGGTCTTTTCATTTGTATCATCCAAGAATTGTTCATTTGTGTAATGTAAAGGAGGTTGCCCCCTCGAAGAGTCTGAATTCTAAGGCATTTATCTCTCTTTTCTATCTTTTTGTGAGCTGGTTTCATAATGATCTCTCTTTTCTATCTTTTCTAGCCTATGATGTCATTTCACTCCTGTGTTCCTTTCAAGTTGTGTACTATTACAGTCTTCTAAGGGACACACTTCCTTTTCCATTCATTGTGATAGAACCCCCATGCATCACACTTGACTTGCTGCAAGGTCGCACACCTGCTTCCGACAAATTTATCACACATACCTCTGTGCACTATCGCATTCAAGCTATTACTTTACTACTAACTGCTGGGACTCCTACTCCAAATGATTTGAGGTCTAGTTGGGACTTCTTACCGGGGATATCCCTTGTCATGTTTGTGGGTCCAGCATCATCAAGAGAGGGGTAGTAGTGTATGCTTGTGGCCATACTTCTCAAGCGTATACATATTCCATCTACCATCATGGACAACTTTCCTATCAAACTATCATGGCCTTTCCAACAAAATTTGGCAGGCATCCATTAGCATGACATCACATAGTATTACATCCTTGTATCCTCCAATCTTCCAATATACCTTACATTTCTTATTGAGGGTGATCAAGTGGTCATTTCTCTCGATAAAAATTTGTTATGATGAGTATTTGTTGTCTTCTTCAAAATTATTTTTTCTACCATTTTAGAGCAAACTAAGTTACTGTCACTGTTACCACTATCAATCACAACCTTACAACGCTTACCTTTGGTCTTGCACATGGTCCTAAATAGACTTCTCCTTTGATTTGCTTATTTGACTTCCTTCTGTGGTTTGACCATCATCTCTTTTGTAAACAAAGACTCCCATTCTTTAGTGACTTCTCACATTATGGATGGATTCACATTCTCCTCTCTTCCCTCTACAACATGAGCACCCAATTTTCCCATTGGTGCATTCCCAAAACATATGTCCTAGTTTCTCACATTGAAAACATCTAGGTCGCTAGTCTCTCCCTTGACCTCCACCTTTGGAGGATGGTTTTATTCCTCTGGAATCATCTCCTCCTAGTGATTGATTATTGGAGTTTCCTCCTTCTTCCATTGCAATTTGGACTCTTCCTTTTCCACTTTTCTTTCCTTTTCCTCTTGAAAGACAGCTAAAGCCAAGGCATATATTTAAGTAAATGACATTCAAGTCTTATTCCAAATAGGACACCTACACCAAATAGTGTGAGGTCTATTTGGGGCCTTATATCATGGATATTCGTGGTATGTTTGTGGTATCCAGCACTGTCAACACCGTCACATACTTATAAAAAGTTGAAAAATACATAGCTAGAGTACATTTCAAATTCATCCTTATAACCAACATATAACAAAAATATTGACCATGATAGAATAACCATTGTATCACCATAATAACAGGTACAAATTCTCATAGAACACCATAGGAAAAATAAATCTTATTAATTGATGCAAAAGCCAACCAAGTCAAGGACTTCCACCTACAACCCAACCATAGATTGGGTTGAACCAAATCTCTCTTTCATTCAATCACCCTCATGCCATATTCCAAATATGAATGTGTGACCTCAAGATATTAAAAACCAAGGCTTCTCGGAGATTAAACCACCTCCACCTTGAGGCTATTGTGATCCTGCTAAAATCAGTCATGAGATCACAATTCCAAAACAATCTTGGATGCCTCGGGATTTCTTCATGATTATCTTGAGGAATTTTGTTGTGTCCACCCACCTGTTGAGAGATTTCTGGAGAATAAACCACCTCCACCTTCAATCCTTGGTAATTTTCTTGAGACCACCTCACCAGTTTTAATAACTGTCTAGCAATCCAAAGCTCAACCAAAAAAATAATCCCATCACACCATGGTTATCCAGAAATGGTAAGGCAAGGCTAAAACCACCGTCACACTTGGCCAAATCCATGTCAATGACAACGAAAGTACAAAATACACAAATGCATGTACCATGAATTCACAAACTAGCTAGGAAATAGCACATGCAACTTGTTAGTTGCAAGTCATCCTATTAAAGTTACTTGATCCAACCTCCCTTCCTTGTCTCTTAATTTCCTTGTCCTTCATTTTCATTCATTGTTCTTCCTTTTTCCAATGATAGAGTTCTCCAAGAATCCTCTAAGTTTGCAATAGTTTGAAAGAGTAAAGAGAGCTCCAAAGTTGAAAATATCTCTTGAAAATTTACTTATTTTGGATGTTATAATTCTTGCTCTGATGAAAATTGGGTAAAACGTGATAATTAATTTTAATTAGTTATTATTGTCTTTGCAACTTAGATGTATAAATTTTATAACTTTGGAAAATAATATTTCCATTTAAGATAATCAAAGAAAGTGATAAATGAGGTTTTCCTTTCCTTTGATATTTCTTTCAAGCTTTCAAGGAGGAAATAAGGTTATGAGAGAAATTATATATTGTTTGAATGAGTGGGTGAAGTAAACAAGACATTACATTGAATGAGAGATAATATGGCCATTTCATCAAAAATAAGGAACGTCAAGTAACTAAGAGAAATTGCCATCTTTTTCAGAGAAGGAGGGGTTGTATCTTAACGATACTAAGCAAGCAACATGGGCTTGAATCCTAGGAATGTAATCTGCAAAAGAGAAAAGTTGACTATTGGGGTCGGGTTTACTATTGGAGGATAGACCGAGTGCTTGGCCGAGATATGCTAAAGAAAAGGGAATGCAATCTACTAGAGATAGGATATACTTTAGGTTGTATCAATGCAAGGGAGAGAGGGCCATTTTTTGTGGCCATTCTTGGCCATACATTCTATCGGTATGTTGTTGTAATTATTTCCTAAGAGGTCGCAAGGACCCAGATAGTATCAACAAGGTATGAACCATCCATATTCTTTCAATACAAATTATAATATGCATTATCAACCTGGGTTTCCTCCTAACACTTCACCCTATTTTGTGCCAACTCAATGGCCTTATCCTCCCCAGAATTATATCCCTCCTTTCTAGCCATATCACCACCTACCTACTCTATGAGGTAATCCATTTTTTGGATGGAGGTCTCAGGAAATCCAACTACCTTCCTTGATGCCTCCTCCTCCTCCTTAACCACAAGTACCTATAAATAATCCTTCGAAGCAACCTTATACTCCTACCCAACTAAACCCAAATCCTAGCAATAAGGAGGCTCAACCTATCTGTAGTGGAGAAACCATAGGTAAGGGAAGGCCCTTATAAATTCTCACCCATCTTCTCCAACATAAAATATATAAGAAGATAATGAATACCTTGCACCTCAAGTCACCAAGCAACCCTATCTTGAAAGGTTGACCACTCACAAATAACACACCCCAAAATACGTTGAACTTGTGAGAAAATTGAACAAATGTGTTTCAATAGTCCTCTCCTTCACATCAATAAATATGTTCCTATATACAATAAATTCATCAAAGATTAATTCCTTAGAAGGCTAGGGAGTAGAAAAAGAGATTTCATTATTATCAATGTCATTGGGAAACTAGTTGACCTTATGTTTTAGAAGGTCATTATACCCAAGTACTTAGATATTGGGAGGCCAATAGTAGATATTCACATATATGATATTGTAGTTCCTAACATTCTCATTAAAATAGGAGCTAAAATAAATGGCATGACTAAGGACACTATGCTTAAACTCAATCTCTAGGAGTCCCTGAGGAAGACCACCACAATGCTACAACTTGTTGATAGGTTCACAATAGCACCTTAAGGCATCATCAAAGATTTCATGCTCTTCATTAATTCTTGGGAATATCACATAGATTTAGTTATTCTTTAGACCATGACCAATTTTAATGGATACCCTCTTATCATAGAAACTCCTTAGTTGGACATTGTTGATGCCTACATCAGTTGTAGGGCTAAAAATATGACTATCACTAACAGGAAATATAAAAGACAACTTGTATTATATCCACCTGCTTGGCCCCTCAATGGACATTATTTTTCTATGTGGGTAAAAATAATAATAATAATACCATTATCTATTATCACCCTACCCCATATATACATTAAAAACCACCATTGGTAGTAGACAAATGGATGGCAATAACATGATTGACACTTTTTGCAAAATAAGTACCATGTTGCCATGAATGTTGATGGCTTTAAATATGAATCTATATGACAACATACATGTTCTCAAGACAATTCCTACATAGATCTGATAACTTTTTTTGGATTGCAGATTACTGTGGGGTGGTTTCTGAGAAGAGTTCGGATTTACCACAGTGTTCATCATTTTTATATCGACGTTTCGAGTCTAAAACCAGACTCATCATCAGGATAAATTGTGTGGAGAAAAGAAGGCAGATGCTAGGTATAAATATGAGAATGTCTAGGTTTAAAAGCAAACTGGCCGACTTCTGACAATTTAATTTAATTTAATCCTTTTATTTTATTTAATTTTATTTTAATTATTCTAATCTATATTAATACTAGCATTTAATATGTTGTAAAGTATTGTGATAATCAATTATATCTTTATTTTCAATATTATATAATGTTAATTATTAATTATATATATTTAATAATTATTATTTTTATTTAATTGTTATTATTAATCATCATTTTCTAATTAATATTTTAATTAGTAATGTCAGAATTATTCTAACAGTTCTTAATTAATGCTTATTTATTCTTAGTTGTTAATTAATACTTTTTATTACAGCTCATTTCAAATGTATTTCTTAATTATGGCCATTTATTATTATTTTAATTTATTGTATGTTATTAATTTTATTACTCCATCCAAATTTCTGTTTATGATTAAGTTAATTCATAATGGAAAAAATTCTTGGTTTCTTAAAACCTAAAACGCCCTGCAGGACCACCTCTATCGGTTTCTTGAGATAAGGAGAGTGCCTCCGTAATAAATCTGGTTCGTTCATTTGTAAGTGAGCGGATTTAGCCAAACCATTCACAGGAGCACTCAACTTAAATCTCGTGCGGCTTGTGTTGTCGAGTCTTTGTTGATTTGAAATATGAGCATTTGAACCATTCATTTCTGGATACTACAAAATATTCTATTGCAATTTTTTTCCATAACTCCATTGCATACTGCTATCTCAATGAAACGATCTCACTACTTCGGTTGGCTTGGTTTCCCCTTGTCGAGTCTTTGTTGATTTGAAATAAGAGCATTTGAACCATTAATTTCTGGATACTACAAAATATTCTATTGCAATTTTTTTCCATAACTCCATTGCATACTGCTATCTCAATGAAACGATCTCACTACCTCGGTTGGCTTGGTTTCCCCTTTTTAGTCACTGCCTAAAGGGCTGGCAGGGACTATAGTAATCTGGCAGGGGTTATAGTAATCGGTTTTCCGGATATGCATTAGTGCGACACTGAAACCAATGACTTTTTTTCCCTTTTAACCAAAGTTCGTTTATATTAATGAAATTCTTTTTTCTTCTGACCAATTATTGTACTAAAAATTTTTATTTTAACCAATCAAAGGAATCATAGTCTTATTTGGCCTCAAATCGAGGCATTCTTCATTTTAATACTTAGAGTAATAAGTAAATGCGTCATATAAATGTTCATATAAAATGAACGTTGGTTTAATGCTAGCATTAATTTATAGACATTAAATGTTTGTAGTAACATGATATATCATGTATGAGAAACAAGCTAGAATGTTTGACATGTCATTGCAGCTTCCGTGTCAAATTTGCAACTTGCATGAGAACCCAATGGTGCATGCTTGACAATTGTTGTTCACTTGAGAACCTGATCTCGCCATGGTCTTCCTTGTTTTAAACCTGACCTCCCTTTGCTGGCCTCCCTTTGTTTCACCTTCTTGGTCACTTGGTAAACGTTGTTGTTCCGCTAGCTTTGTTGGTTGGTTGCTTGTAGGTCACCTGGTAAATGTTGTTGTTCGGCTGGTTTCGTTGGTTGGTTGCTTGTAGGTCACCTCTGGTAAATGTTGTTGTTTTGCTGGATTCGTTGCTGTTGTTTTGTTGGATTCGTTGGTTGGTTGCTTGTTACTTATAGATTAATGTAACAGATTAATGTTGTTGTTCCGCTGGCTTCGTTTTCGTCCTGGCATCCTCTAGAGATGGAAGAAGCTGTGAGCTAGAGAGGGAAGACGCTGCGAGGTTCTTGCAGGCGACTTTGATAGGCATCGAGTTTTCCCTTGCAAGGTCTCCAAAAATCATAAGTAGCATCAACGGAATAGAGAAGAAACTGTTAAAATTCTAGACTATTCAAACGTCTCCTCTGTCATCACCTTCATATAGTTGCTGTCGAAATGCAAATACAATAGATCCTATAAAGCAAGCAATTGGTTATGTGATTAAAACCCCTAAAAAAAGCTATCAGACCTAGAAAGCAAGAAATTGTAAAGCAAACACTACACTGTAATGCAAATGAACCTGTGCAATCGAAATACATGGAATCCACCAAATTCAGTTGTCATTGGCATACCTGGATTTTGTTAACATGGTTTCTGTAAAGCTCTTCTATCGATTGGGGCTGGGGGTGTGTTTTATAAATCTAATAAAGCACCATCCATTTTTTATCACATGCCCTGTGTGTGTAGTCCCTGCATTGAATCCAATGGTAGGAAGCAAGTCTCAGCCTACTTGTCTGCATGGTTGCCTTATCACTCTGATAGCATTGTCCACTGTTAGTCTAGTGTAAGGATTCCCTGCGCTGGGAGGATGGACTAAATCCAATGGGTATGGGTGGCTTGCTAGTTGGGAGAGGATCCAAGAGCTGATGAGAGAAAGAAACAGTGGAATGTTGGGCTTGAAGAATAAACTCGGGCTTCCTTCATCGAACTTACAGCTTTGACCTGACAAACTGCCCGAGAGGAGATATCTTGTTAACTTCTCCAGCCTGCTTGCTTCGACCTAATTGAGTCCCTTTTGCATAGTCCCTCTTACAGGAGCCAACATGGCCTGAGCTTTTCTTGTGGATCGGTCCCAGCGAGTGACTGTGCAAGACAAACTATCAACGGCAAGGTCTAGGCAGGCTGGAGAAGCATGCATAAGTTAAAACGCAGGGAGCAAGAAGATGATATCTATCAGGTGGTAAGGTGTAGATAAGGTTACATGTTTTTCGACCTGTCTGTCCACTACACAACTTTCATGTGGCCACGTTTCTTTGTGTATGCAACATTTGGCAGCCTGTCATATTCATTTCTCTAACCGCATATTCACTTTACTAATCATTTTTATGAACTTCAATTTATGTTTAAATACAATAAATTATTTGGTTTAAAAATAACACGCCCAGAGGCTCTCTCTATTTCAAGTGGCAAATGCATATATAAATCGATTGAAACTAATTGTTTCCATAAATCGCATGTTGGGCAGGCGAAAAAGTTAATGCATGAAAATCAAGTAAGATAGAGTCTGATCTTATCCTGAGAAGTTATATCAAATTTTGTAACTATTTATGGGTCTCCTGTAACAAATTTCTCCCTGTTCTATGGATTGTAAGGCATTTAATAAATATTCGTTAGGATCTTCAACAAACAATATTGTAAGGATCCTTAGGGTTTTGAGGAGTAGTAGAAGCCAAACAGAATCCTCAAATAAGTGTCCATATATCCCACACACACTCTTGTATGTGGACTGGATGGGTTCCTTAAGCGACCGCTTATATTTCAGGCTTTGCCTCACCGCTTCTCATGTATGTAGGGGAGCACCACTTTGGAGCTAAAGCACCTTCACTTGGCGAGTCGAGGCCCACATAATAACACTATGTCCCTTCTAGGCTTTCAAATATAAATAAATTAGAGTAGAATGTGACTACAATTTTTTCCCGTGCCAAGCTTTGGATGGTAATCGTTGAGAATTGTTGTTATAAAAACAGCTAGGGAAAAATCTTGAGTTTATACAAGAGTTTGAAAGACCATACCTTACCTGGTGATTTATTTCAGCTTTGGTTTCGAGGAGCGGACCAACGTGCCTTGAGACTACATCTGAGGTGAACTTTTTTCCCTGTTATATTCAGAAATATGCTTTCAGAAATATGTTGAGACCACTGAAGTAGCATAAGCACAAATTTGCTAGCTAAATTAGCAAATACAACACTTTCTAAATTAAACACCGAATTGGTGAAGTTACGGTCAGTGAGTACTTATATCTGGGTTAGTTCTTATGCAGGTTATAATCTCGAACTATTGCTTGCTCTATTACCTTACTGCTTGCTCTATTGCCTTCCCCGCCTTTCCTCCTATGTTAATGCCCCGCTGCCTTCCATGCCTTACTTCCTCCTATGGTGATGTAGATATTGGAATCCGTTTAAGAAGGCATAGTATTCGCTCGATGACCTCCTTGAGTAGGGGGTCAACCAACTGTACTTGCACCTTTTACTTTTGAATTATGGTGACCAGGCCCAAGTCGGAGGTAACATTATGTCAAGGACGTTTTCTATTTATTCTGGCTAAGGATGGCTAAGGATGGCCTTTTGGTAAATGACGGATGCTAAAAGTGAGAAGATTATACAAGCCATTACTCCTTTAGATTCCCTGCCCAAAAGGCTGGCAGGGACTATAGTAATCGGTTTTCCGAATATGCATTAGTGCGACACTGAAACCAATGACTTTTTTTCCCTTTTAACCAAAGTTCGTTTATATTAATGAAATTCTTTTTTCTTCTGACCAATTACTGAACTTAAATTTTTTATTTTAACCAATCAAAGGAATCAAAGGAATCATAGTCTTATTTGGCCTCAAATCGAGGCATTCTTCATTTTAATACTTAGAGTAATAAGTAAACGTGTCATATAAATGTTCATATAATATGAACCGTTGGTTTAATGCTAGCATTAATTTATAGACATTAAATGTCTGTAGTAACATGATATATCATGTGTGAGAAACAAGCTAGAATGTTTGACATGTCATTGCAGCTTACGTGTCAAATTTGCAACTTGCATGAGAACCCAATGGTGCATGCTTGACAATTGTTGTTCACTTGACAATTGTTGTTCACTTGAGAACCTGATCTGGCCATGGTCTTCCTTGTTTTAAACCTGGCCTCCCTTTGCTGGCCTCCCTTTGTTTCACCTTCTTGGTCACTTGGTAAATACTGTTGTTCCGCTAGCTTTGTTGGTTGCTTGCTTGTAGGTCACCTGGTAAATGTTGTTGTTCGGCTGGCTTTGTTGGTTGGTTGCTTGTAGGTCACCTCTGGTAAATGTTGTTGTTTTGTTGGATTCGTTGTTGTTGTTTTGCTGGATTCTTTGGTTGGTTTCTTGTTACTTATAGATTAATGTAACAGATTAATGTTGTTGTTCCGCTGGCTTCGTTTTCGTCCTGGCATCCTCTAGAGATGGAAGAAGCTGTGAGCTAGAGAGGGAAGAAGCTGCAAGGTTCTTGCAGGCGACTTTGATAGGCATCGATTTTGGCCTTACATAGTCTCCAAAAATCGTAAGTAGCATCAACGGAATAGAGAAGAAATTGTTAAAATTCTAAACTATTCGAATAGAGAAGAAACTGTTAAAATTCTAGACTATTCAAACGTCTCCTCTGTCATCACCTTCATATTGTTGATGTCGAAATGCAAATACAATAGATCCTATAAAGCAAGCAATTGGTTATGTGATTAAAACCCCTCAAAAAAGCTATCAGACCTAGAAAGCAAGAAATTGTAAAGCAAACACTACACTGTAATGCAAATGAACCTGTGCAATCGAAATACATGGAATCCACCAAATTCAGTTGTCATTGGCATACCTATATTTGTTAACATGGTTTCTGTAAAGCTCTTCTATCGATTGGGGCTGGGGGTGTGTTTTATAAATCTAATAAAGCACCATCCATTTTTTATCACATGCCCTGTGTGTGTAGTGCCTGCATTGAATCCAATGGTAGGAAGCAAGTCTTGGCCTACTTGTCTGCATGGTTGCCTTATCACTCTGATAGCATTGTCCATTGTTAGTCTAGTGTAAGGATTCCCTGCGCTGGGAGGATGGACTAAATCCAATTGGTATGGGTGGCTTGCTAGTTGGGAGAGGATCCAAGAGCTAGTGAGAGAAAGAAACCATGGAAAGCTGGGCTTGAAGAATAAACTCGGGCTTCCTTCATCGAACTTACAGATTTGACCTGAAAAACTGCCCGAGAGGAGATATCTTGTTAACTTCTCCAGCCTGCTTGCTTTGACCTAATTGAGTCCCTTTTGCATAGTCCCTCTTACAGGAGCCAACATGGCCTGAGCTTTTCTTGTGGATCGGTCCCAGCGAGTGATTGTGCAAGACAAACTATCAACGGCAAGGTCTAGGCAGGCTGGAGAAGCATGCATAAGTTAAAACGCGGGGAGCAAGAAGATGATATCTATCAAGTGGTAAGGTGTAGATAAGGTTACATGTTTTTCGACCTGTCTGTCCACTACACAACTTTCATGTGGCCACGTTTCTTTGTGTATGCAACATTTGGCAGCCTGTCATATTCATTTCTCTAACTGCATATTCACTTTACTAATCATTTTTATGAACTTCAATTTATGTTTAAATATAATAAATTATTTGGTTGAAAAATAACACGCCCAGAGGATCTCTCTATTTCAAGTGGCAAATGCATATATAAATCGATTGAAGCTAATTGTTTCCATAAATCGCATGTTGGGTAGGCGAAAAAGTTGATGCATGAAAATCAAGTAAGATAGAGTTTGATCTTATCCTGAGAAGTTATATCAAATTTTGTAACTATTTATGGGTCTCCTGTAACAAATTTCTCCCTGTTCTATGGATTGTAAGGCATTTAATAAATATTCGTTAGGATCTTCAACAAACAATATTGTAAGGAGCCTTAGGGTTTTTAGGAGTAGTAGAAGCCAAACAGAATCCTCAAATAAGTATCCATATATCCCACACACACTCTTGTATGTGGACTGGATGGGTTCCTTAAGCGACCGCTTATCTTTCAGGCTCTGCCTCACCGCTTCTCATGTATGTAG
>APFE031649619.1:0-65062 GCA_000404065.3 Pinus taeda | reverse complement strand
GATATGTAGATGCTGACTATGCAGGTGATTTGGACAAAAGAAGATCTACTACAGGTTATGTCTTTACTCTTGCAGGTGGAGCGATTAGTTGGATTTCAAAGCTTCAAGAAACAGTTGCATTGTCCACTACTGAAGCCGAATATATAGCTGCCTCAGATGCCAGTAAAGAAGCAATCTGGTTAAAGGGTCTGCTAGATGAAATTGGAAGAAAGCAGAGAAAGTGGATGTACTTTGTGACAGTCAAAGTGCTATTCACTTGGCTACAAATCCTGCCTATCACAGCAGAACCAAGTACATTGATGTAAGGTATCATTTTCTGAGACATGTGATCGATGGCGGAAAAGTAGCTCTTAAAAAGGTCCATACACGAGAGAATTGTGCAAACATATTCACAAAGCCAGTAACACTAGAGAAGCTGCAGTGGTGTTTAGCTTCTCTTGGCTTGCAGAAAAGATGATGAATGGGCATGGGCAAGAGATTAGGAAATTGTTGTCAAGGTGGAGTTTGTTAGCATTGACAACAAATTAGTTATGTTTTTTTATGTAAATTGTAATTAGGCGGTTGCATACCGAATAGTCGGTTATGTAACGATAGATGTAACAATAGGCATGATATAAAACTAATGTACTACACATGAAATAAAAACACAGTGGAGAATCATAATTGAATCATCCATTCAGTTAAAATTCAGTTTCATATCTTGGCTAGGGTTCTGGGTTATTGTTCTGGGTTATTTTTTCTTTCATTATTTCTTCTGTCTTTCTCTACAGGTGCTTTGTGAGTGGATTGACTTCTTATATCACTAGTTTTCACAAATTCCCACTAATCCCCACAACATATTCTTATCTACGCTCTCCTAATCAGAGTGTTTTAATCCACCATTTACAATGCTGCAACACTTCTCTTAATGCTTTATACCTTGTCACTTGCAACATAATTAATTTAAATTGATTGAGCCTCTCAAAATCAATCAAATCATAAAATGAAAGTTCTGCCAAATCGATTATAATGAGCCAACGTAGATGATTTATAGTGTTCTAGTAACTACGTTCGCAGGTGATAATAAATAACCTATGGATTGACTCTAGCTATTCTAAGAAAATCAAGCTTGCAATGAGCTACCTCGAGCCTTTGCAGCGAAAGGAATAACCCAGGTATCAATGACAGCCAAACCTAGTGGGTATTTGATCTAAGTGTTTATCAAAATATTTTCCCCATAGGGTCATTTTGAATGTCAAAGCTCAACCAACACAGAACACGTGTTAAGTGACTTCTAACGTTTGAAACTCCATTTTAAATACCTTGAAAGAGACATACTGCATATTCTAGCCAGTGCTCTCCCTTTGTCTCTTTATAAACTTGATCACAATCAATTCCCCAACTTATCCATCCTTTAGAAAAATCGTTGGAGACATTGCTTGCATTTTGAATATGCACAATCATCACTTTTACCTTCATTCAATTTCTCCAAAATTTTTCCTTCCCTAATATGAATCTGAAAGTATCACATTTATATTCCACCATCCAAGATCATTGCTTAATCTAAGATGTATATTATATTGCAGAGCACTAGGTAATGTGGCCATAAATTTTGTCCCTGGTGTAATGACATTCGAATCACATGCTTCAAACTTCTTTTTTGGGGAAGCTATGTGTCCTTTTACTTCAAACATATCATGGTTTTATTTAAAAGATATTTTGTTCCTTCTAGCTGGTAAAAATGAGCTACAACACATGCAATGAGGGTAAATTCAATCTTGATCTGTGAAGCTAAAGCTTTTGTTTTTCCTCCTTACGTATTATTGCTTGCCTTTTTTTGTGGACACTTTGTGGCATAGCACCTAAATTCATTACAATGCAGCATTTAATTTTGGACAAATCTTTCTTCTTTCCCCCTTAACTAGATTCTGGTTTGGATTGGGATTTCTTCCCTTTTCCATTCTTTGCCTTTCCATTTAATGCAAATTTTTCTTCATCCTCACCCTTGGATAAATTCTCATATTTAGTATTCCACCTTATTTCCTCATGTACCAAATTGGACCATAAGCGCTCCCAATGTGGTAGTTTCTCCCTCACATTCATTGAATCTTGATAACTATGCTAGCTCTTGGGAAATCCCAAAAGGGCTAGGCTTACAAAGTCTTATTCAAGGACAGTAACGTCGACCTCACCAAGTTCATCACGGCACTATGTAAACTTTCTCAGATATTGCGTATTTGTGTCATTCTTCTCCATCTTGATAATTCAAAGTTTATCCTTGAGCGCCATTTCCCTGTGGTCACTATTATTCTCGAAAAATTATGTCAACGCTTTCCACATTGAAAATTAAGTTTATTTTCCATGTATATTTGAGATAATTTGGTCATGTGCTCCCTCCAAGATTATTCTTCTCGCCTTGGCTACATCTTTCTTCCACTGAGTAAGGTTTCGGGTGTCAGATGCTTTAGGTTTTGCAATATCTATCTTGATGTATTATAGCAATCCATTTCATCCAATACACCTCCATGCGATCCTTACATGCAAAAAAATTATAGGTGCCTTACAATGTATACTCTAGCCTTAGTCCATTGAAGGACATTTTCACAGCGCTGAAGAAATCTTGTTGCATTGAGCTCCCAAATCAAACCTCCTGAGAACAACTTCAAAATTCCTGCTCTAATGTGATTCATGCTCTAATACCATGTAGAAATTACAATGTATATTTGCAATTTCTAATAAATTTTAATCAAAATCACAAGACACAAACCTACTCTATTGTTCTGCAGAAAGTAATTCATAATTTAAAACAAAAATTTTAGACGTGTAATAAGAGATCATACACATGCAAAAGATATTTTTCCAAGGGAAAGTAAACTTCTAAAAACCCAATTAATGCTTGCATTAAATAAGAATAATAGAGATGTATTACAATTTCTTTGCTCAACTAAACACAACCTGCAAGTGCATATCCTATCTCTTTTCTCACTGAAAGGCTTTGACCCAGACTTAGTCAATTTTTTCCTTTGCTTGAGCTCTTATTTCCTTGCATAGTTCCTTTAGGAATTAGGACCCTATTATTTAGGAAATTCCTTAAATTGATTGTGCAATTACTTTAGGTTTATCATCTGACTACTTGCAACACATGTACACTCAATACTAGTCTACAACTGATGTTACACTGCCTTGAAATTTCCACCTCAATTGGGTAACTCGAATTCTCTGGATGCACTATATATTTTTGGTTGATTGATCAGTTAACTGGATGATCATTGAGTTTAAATAAAGTCCCACTGTTTAACTGACCTTCCACTAGTTCCTCCAAAAGTTGGAACTAGTTTAACTGAAAACAATATGAGATAATTAACCTTGATAGCTACAAATTAGTAATCACGCATGCAAAACTGAACTCTACCTCCTCCAACTCAAATTTGCTGAGTAAACTGGGTGACACAAGCCATGTCACACAAGTTAACATCATCCAAGTTATCTGTAGATGTGGAAATTTGAATTTTCTCGATTTAATCAAGGCAAAATAAAATTGAGAATTTCTTGTTGCATTTTTCAACAATGCACTTCATAAGTTTTCAAACTCAGATTGAAGCAATTGTCAATTTCTTCATGTAAATACGTTTTCTTTTACAAATATCTTATTCCAATCATCTAATTTCAAAGTGTTAGAAATTAAATAACAAAGTAATGGAACACAAAATGTTACAAAATGCACAAATAAAGAAAAGCATAAAACAAGAGAGACACAAATATAAATGGTTCACCCAATATGGGCTACATCCACGTAGAAACAACTAATCCTTCATTTTATAGCATTGATGGGCCTCTAATTAGACATAAATTAAGGCTCATACCTCTAAATTAAACATAAATTAAGGCTCATCTGACCATCCTTCAGCACATTAAACCTCTCTTTTTGCATTAGATAATATATTTTTAACTTTAATATGTTCATTACGAAGGTTTATGGATAATTGCATATTTGTGCCTAATATTATTTATTTTTGTGGAACACTTTGATAATATTAGGCAGATTATGAAGATTTGGAAGAGGAGATAATTTAGGGACTTTCTCCCTACTACAAGAGGATCAATATTAAATAATAAATCAAGAAGATATTCTGAAATAACTGCATAGATTCTAGATCTCCAATGATTGTGAAAATCTAGGAATGTGTTCCTTATCATTTAATATAGATTCCTACTATTAAGAACCAAATCCACTAATTAAGGGATTTTGGTGGGGAAAGTTTCCTTCTTTCATGGGGAATTATTCATAATCATTTTGTATAAGTACCAAGTTAAATTTGCCTTTAGGGGTTGATTTTTGTTACTCTTCTTGTGAAGAGAACTCGTATTTTTGCAGCTCCATTTCCATTTATTGAAATGATGTAATTGTATTGATAAAAAAAATAAAGATTGGTGTCATGTTCAGCTTCTAAATATTAGTCTCTTCCATAGGACTCTGATTTTCCTTCGTCTTTTCCATCCCATGAGCCTTAGAGCCCTTCTGTATCATTTATTTTTTTTCCTTTCACTTCTTATCCACATGAATCTCTTTTTCTTGTCTTTTTTCTATTTCTACATTTAGTATTAATGATTTATTGTTGTAGGATTGGGTTAAATGGTTAAATTAAGTTATTTTGTGGGATCACAAGTATCATTTCATCATTGGAACATCTTTGGAAGGTCATAATAATCATTGAGCTACTTGGATTAGCTTGCTTATTCCCAAATCTAGATTTTGGAAGTCCCTTATGGAAAAACAGTATATTTCTGCTATTTTTTAGAGCATGATAACGAGATTCAATCGAGTTGATTCCACTTTCATTAAATCACAAAAACATTCTAGTTAATAACAAAAATTACCTCATTGCATTTGCACTTGATTACGCTAGGCATTTGATAGATTTACTAGTTCACTAGTTCTCGAAATTCTAAATTTTAGACTAGAATTTTCTGTTTTTTTTTAGCATGGGTTAACAAAGGTCTTTTTGAGTGATTCAACTTAGAATGGAAATCTAAGACATCTTAGTCAATAAAAAAATTTCCCATCTAATTTGGATTTGATTTTCTTGGTCATTCGGTGAATTATAGTTTCTTGTAGTAAATATGTTGTTTCCTATAGTACTCTTCCAACGTTTATATACTTGCCCATATTTGCTCAAAAAGATTGGCATTGGTCCTTTAGGATTGAATCATGACCCCTAAGCTCTAAATCAATGATTAGGGAATACTAAAGGCCACTTAGGACTTGCCTCTTTACCCATGCAAAACATTTCAGCGATTTGGGCTAATGGACAGATTTATGAAATAGGTAGTACAATGATGATTAACACATCCAATGAACTTCGTTAATGGATATAAAATCTTTGAAATGTAATGGTTCACATTTAATTCATGATATTTACTTTATGCAATTAGGATAGGTTTCTGTCGTTGTATTTTCTTTCTTGCAATAGGTTAAGGTTTCCATTTCGAGCATTTCATTTTCTGCAATTAGTTTAGGATTTAATTTCATTACATGCACTCCATTACATCATGACAGAGAAGAAAAGACACATTGTATGTTGCACATATAGTGTTGATACCTCTTACATTTGTACGAACCCCGGGTTGATAATTAAAGTTGGTAGCCTTGGGAGTTGCAGCATTCTTGTTTCAATACCGAAGCTCATCACTTTTTGGCGTCGTTTATGGGGAGGTGTCAAAGTATGCATTGTTTTATTCCCTAGTTGATTCTTTTCTTTTTTACTTTCTGCGAAAAAAAAAAAAATAATAATAATAAAATAAAAAATAAAATAAATAAATATAAATTAAATATAAATAAAAAAAAAAAAATTTGCATTAGGCATATTTCATTTCAAAAACAAAAAATTTCATTGCATTAGTGTTTTCATTCAATCATAAAAACAAAACAAAAATTCTTCAACACCAATCCCCCCTCCCATTTGATCACGTGGTGCAGTAAGAGCCACATCACCAATCATTTTTGTAGGTAGAAGAAGAAGAGGTGACATAGAAGGTAGAAGAAATGTATGGAGATGATGACAATGAAGAAGATCTTCTTGGATTCCCCATTCAAGATACTAATGTCAGTGTGCATATGAAGAACATCCCTCCATCTTTTCTTCCCAATTTCCATGGTATGAGGTTAGAGGCTCTGAAAGCCTTTCTCTTTGAATTTGAAAGTGTTTGTAGATCTTATGGTTACTTTTTTAAAGCTCAAAAATTGAGATTGTTTGCAGCAACATTGAAGGATAGATCTCTTAAATGGTTCATGATTTTATGGACTAATTCAATAAGATCATGGAATGATATGCAAAAGATATTTCTAGAAAAATATAAAGATCAGGATTTTAAAGAAGAAATATTTAGAATGAATCAAAAAGAAGATGAGAGCCTTGAGGATTTAATATATAGGTTCACGTACAATGTTAAGAGGGGAAAATTACATCATTTACGATTTGCACACTAAAAACCCTCTTACTTAGAACAATTAGGGATGAATTTATTGATCTTCGTAGTCTCATGAGTAAAGGTGATGTATACCAATTATCATTTGAAGAAATTTCTAAAACATGCAAACACATATCAAGATAAAGGGAAAGAGTAAGTAAATCAGCATCAAGATTGGTAATTCAATCTAAACTTGGAAATTTGTTTGATGACTTTAAAACATAAATGCTTAGCAATCTAACCAAACAAGTAGAAATGTTAAGAATGCAAGATGAAGAAAAAGAAGATTTTGATATTTGTGTTGTCCCTGTAGAATCACATGATGTTAAATATTTCCCTTCATTACCAAGGTTGAAGGAATTTTACCAAGAGGATAATGGAGCAAGTCAATTACCAGTGCAACTATGTTATGTAGCTCCAAGTGGACCATGGAAACCTATTCAACCTGATATGATGCAAGAGCCTAATTCACAATTTTAAGGTTATGCATATCCACCTCAAAGTAATTGGAACACACCCTTTCCTTGGCAACATTGGCCATCTCAACCCCAAAACCAATCTTGGCAACAAGGTTGGCAAGGAACTTATGGGATCCATCCACAATATTCTCAATATTTTCCTCAATATCCTTCATACTCAACTCCATGTTATCCCTACCATCCACCTCTACCACAACTACAACCCCAACCACATCCATCTCAAGTATCCAATTCCACTAAACTACATGTACCACCATTTCCAAACCCACACAATGAAGTAGTTGAGCCACTTACAATGATGAAGTACAACACTTCCAAATATCTCCTCTTGATCTAAATCGTATTCATCTTAGTTCAGGAAGAGTATCACAAAAAAGAGATTCTCTTGATATCATTGAATGACAACATGTAGATTCAAATGAGAAGACCAAAGAATCATGGGTTCCACTTGACGAAGAGCAGACATCAGAATTAGAGATTGGGAAAGTGCCCTCATGTTTATCATCAGATCCTATATGTGTTCAAGAGAATAATCAAAAAAAAGAAGAAGATCTAAATTTCATGGAAGAAGAAAACATCCAAGATGATCCAAATCAGCAAGTGGACCATGAGCATCACAACTATATTGAAATATGGTTCTAGACAGTCACTAAGTTGCACCAATACTCTCTTCTTAAACTTTGTTTGATATCATCAAAATCAAAGCATTTGGTCTCTTACATTCATGTATATATCAAAGGATATGTTTTGAGCCTACACATTATTTTATCTATCACTAGATATGCAAGTGGCTCCTTTGGAAGTATTCCTACACTTGAAAATGATTTTGTTTTTTCAAGTAGAGCAGGATAGGAAAAGAAATAAAAATTAAAATTAAGAGAAAAATAAAAATATCAGGTGAAAACCTTCTTTAAGGTGCTTGAGATTGGCTTATTGATTGAAAACCTACATGAGGCGGTCAATGGGTTGGAAAAAGGAGAAAAAGAAAAGATCTTAGGTAAAAACCTCCTTTGAGGCGCCTAGGTAGACCTACTAGTTGAAAACCTCATTGAGGCGGCTAGTAGGCTTAGAAGAAAAGATAAAAAAATATCTGCTCCATGTATCTCTCTGATGAATGCAGATTCTCTCCAACATTTGCAAGCAACAAAAACAAGTTGCACCAAAAAAAAAAAAAAAAATTGGTCAAAATTCTAGTTAAAGGAAGTCAAACTTGGACTTTCTCCTCCTTCTCCCAAATGCTCCAAAAGGACCAAGGCCATGCCAATCCATCACCCTCATATATTTCCACCATCCGCCCATAATTCCCAAGCTTTTTCCATTCATTTTCCTTGTTGTCCTAAAATACTACATGAATTCTCTGTTTTGCTACAGGAAATAAAAATACATAGAGCAAAAATTTATTTTTGTTATATATTGAAAACCATGCATCAATTTTCCAAGTTGTTTCAGGTGGAGATGCATATGGTTGATGGTAACATGCTCGAGCAATTTCATCAAATTCTAGTGCACAGTTTTTGAGAAATCGATCTCCATCACCTACAACTATTTCTGAATTTTCTCGATATTCATGCATCCATTTACAAATTTGTTTCATGGGGAGATGCATATAGATGATGGTAACATGGCCAAGAAATTTCAGCAAATTCCAGTGCACGGTTTCCAAGAAATCGACCTCCATCAACTTCATCCATTTTTAATTTGTCTCGAGAATCATGCATCCATTGGACAATTTTTTTTGTTGGGAGGTGCATAAGGATGATGGAAACATGCTCATAAAATTTTAGGTCAATCCAGTATACCATTTGGGATATATGGGTTTAAACAAGTTTCTACAGGGTTTCCTATAGTACTATAGGATGTTCTAATTTACTACAAGAAATAGGCTGAAAGCTATAAGAACGTATAGAAGGTGAAATAAAGTGTGGGAAAGGTGTCTAATGGTCGAATAAGGTATAGGGAAGGTGAAAATCACCCATGGCCAAGCCCAGCACTCCAAGAAGACCGAATTCGACTAAGATAGCTTGCTCACGGTAACTAAAAGACAAAGGTTTAGAATCACCAAGCTATGAAGACCTGTGTAGAAGCAAACAAAAGAAATTGTCACCTCCAAAGGACCATGGATCGATCATCAACTCAGCAATAGCATGCATGCCTCTCCAACAACCATCCAGTAGGTACAAGTATACAATATTCTTGACACCTTCTCTTGAGCATATTAAAGTTATAAATTTGGTGTCAATGCATGAGAGATGAGGTTTTATAAGCTAAGGATCGGTCAGTAGTCTCAACCACCTTCACTCATGAAATGTGGAAAAGCCAAATTATAAAGGGTGATGATTCGAGAAATGGGGACAATAGTTGAAAGAAGAAATTTCTACGAAGGCCAAATCACCACAGCACCCCATCCCTCCATCCACTTCCTATCCACTATCTATCCATCATTCATCCATCCCATTCATAAGAAAATATATATATATATATGTTTCAAGAACAAACCTTACACTATGTCTCACCCTGAAAATTTCTTGAAAAAACACACAAAGCACATCCTCTTCATTTTCACAAACCTACACTACTCCCTCTAAGCCCTAGCATCATCCTCCAAACCCTCTACGTAATTTCTCATCACACCCATACAGTTAGAAGACCCATAAAAAGGAGGAATGACTACTACATGAAGGCAGAATGATGCTACAAGAAGGAGCAAAGGAACAAATTGTGCTAAAAACAAAAATGGCAGTGCCTAAGAGAGACCTAATCAAAACACAGAACTCCAAGGCCATTGTGCAATCATCTAGGCCACAAAAGAGAAGAAGAAAGAAACAAAAGGCAAGAATTCATTCACCATCAAAATAGAACTCAAATTGCATTGATGAAAAGAGGCTTTCCAAGAAGTCCCTAATCTCTTTTTAGCTTTTGTCCAACGTCTAAAAGATGTTATAGAAAGGGGAGAAAGGCATGGAAGTCAAGTTGAGGGCCTACTCTAGGCAAAGACTATCATTTCTACTCAAAATAGGTTTAAACAGGTTGCTACAGGGTTTCCTGTAGTTACTACAGGCTACTACAGGGTTTCTTGTAGTTACTATAGGAATTACTACAGGATGTCCAAGTTCTCATCTAAAAGTGTTTTGAAGGTTCCGGAGGTGTCCAAATGGTGGAAAAAGGTAGTAGGAGGTTGGAAAAGGATGTGGAAGACCTTGCTAAACTGAAAAATATTCAAGAACCCATTTTGAATAAGAATAAGAAAGCAGGCTAATGATCTCAAGAAAGACTGTGATTTTTTCTATGCACAAATAGTTTTGGAAAAATGAGTGAAAATGAAATGGAGGTTTCAAGGGAGAGGATATGAATGAAATGGATCTACAAGCCAATAGAGTTCACTTGCAAAGAGGAAAGTTACGTTTTTTTGCTTGAAAGATTATTAAACCATCATGAAAATAACAATTACATTTTTGTGCTTGTCCTTGTAGAACTTACAGCCAAAATTGTTAAGAGAAAGGACCGAGGAATGCACAAGTGAGAGGCCATCAGGGCCATGAATGAGGCATAGTGAGGTCACTAAGTTGCTTAAAGTATAAGCAACACTTTCAGTAAGGGGGTATGATGGGCCTCTGGATTAGACATAAATTAAGGCCCATCTGACCATCCTTCAGCACATTAAACCTATTTTTTTGCATTAGATAATGTATTTTTAACTTTATATGTTCATTAGGAAGGTTTATGGATAATTGCATATTTGTGTCTAATATTGTTTATTTTTGTGGAATATTGTGAGAATATTGGGCAGATTATGAAGCTTTGGAGGAGGAGATAATTTAGGAACTTGTTCCCTACTACAGGAGGATAAATATTAAATAATAAATCAAGAAAATATATTGAAATAATTTCATATATTCTAGAGCTCCAATGATTGAGAAAATCTAGGAATGTGTTCCTTGTCATTTAATGTAGATTCCTAGTATTATGAACCAAATCCACTAATTAAGGGATTTTGGTGGGGAAAGCTCCTCCTTTCATGGGGAATGCTTCCTAATAATTTTGTATAAGTACAAAGTCAAATTTTCCTCTAGGGGTTGATTTTTCTTAGTCTTCTTGTGGACAGAACTCGTATTTTTGCAGCTCCACTTTCATTTCTTGTAGGGATGTAATTGTATTGATGGAAATTATAAAAATTAGTGCCATGTTCAGCTTCTAAATCTTGGTCTCCTCCATACGACTCTTAGTTTCCTTGGACCTTGCAAATCCTAGGAGCCTCAGAGGACTTTGTATCATTTACTTTTTTTCCTTTCACTTCTTATTCACATGCATCTCTTGTTCTTGTCTTTTTTCTATTTCCGCATTTAGTATTAATGATTTCTTATTGTAGGGTTGGGTTAAATGGTTCAATTAATTTATTTTGCAGGATCACGGGAATAATTTCATCATTGGAACATCTTTTTGGACGGTTATAGTAATCATTGAGCTACTTGGATTAGCTTGCTTATTCCCAAATCTAGATTTCTAAAAGTCCCTTGTGGCAAATAGTAGTATATTTCTTCTATTTTTTAGAGCATACTAATGAGCTTAAATTGATTTTATTCCACTTTCATTAGATCACAAAAAAAATCAATTTAATAACAAAAATTACCCCATTGCATTTGAACTTGATTAGGTTAGGCATTTGATAGATTTACTAGCTCACTAGTTCTAGAATTTCTAGATTTTAGACTAGTAATATTCTACTGTTTTTTAGCATGGGTTAACGGAGGTATTTTTTAGTTATTCAAATTGAAATGGAGACCTAAGACATCCTATTAAATAACAAAATTTGTTCCATCTAATTTGGATTTGATTTTCTTGGTCATTCAGTGAATTATGGTTTCATTTAGTAAATTTGTTGTTTCATGTAGTACTCTTCCAATGTCTATATACTTGCCCAGATTTGCTCAAAAAGATTGGTTTTGGTCCCTTACATTGAATCATGACCCCTAGGCTATAATTGAATGATTAGGGAAGACTAAATACCACTTAGGACTTTCCTCTTTACCCATGCAAAACATTTCAGTGATTTGGGCTAATGGACAAATTTATGAAATACATAATACAATGATGATTGCCACATCCAATGAACTATGTTAATAGATCTAAACTTTTTGAAATGTAATGGTTGACATTTATTTCATGATCTTTACTTTATGCAATTAGAATAGGTTAATTTTTCCACTTCTAACATTTCATTTTCTGCAATTAGTTTAGGATTTGATTTCATTACATGCACCCCATTACATGATGACAGTGAAGGAAGGACACATTGTATGTTGCACATATAGTGTCGATAACTCTTAAGTTTGTATGAACCCTGGGTTGATAATTAAATTTGATAGCCTTGGGAGTTGCAGCATTCTTGTTGCAATACCGAGGCTCATAAAGTATCCAACAAACTGATGGGATACAACCTACAACACATTCATTTTAACTTCCTCTTCATTCTCACAAAGTCTTCTCTATTTTTCACTCACGTAATGATACACATAGTTGTAACATGATTCCCAGATATACATAGAGGGTTTCATTCTAGGGAAAGAAACCCTAAATTACTATAACTTCTACCGCCATATATTTTGCTTAATGAATGGTCCAAATTAACTATGAAATTAAAATATTTTACAAGGCAATTTTCTCTAAAAAAATAATTTCGAGGGAATTTCCCCTAAACCCCCACTAGGGGGGGCTGAAAGGTTGATGTCACCCCCCTTGGTTCCCCTAAAATCAATAGTGCGGGGGGGTGGGGAAGCCCCCCCATAACCCTTGTCAGGGACTAGGATCCAAACATGGTTGAAATAAGACCTCTAAATCAATAAGATAATTAGGTTCCACACAGAATGAAAGGAATTAGTTTTAGCATTTATATTTGAAGTATTTATTCCCAAGCTTTACTTTCAAGACAATCTGCTTCACTTGGAATATTTACTTGTGGTAAATATTTGATATTTGGCACTAATCTACTTTTGCACCATCGTATCAATTATTGCATATCTCTACTTGTGGATGGTTATTGTTATTATAATCCTTTGAATTTATTGGCTACAATTTATATATTAATTTAATTTAGATGTATCTTTGATCATTAAATTTTATTAAATTTGGAATTATTAATTAGATGCAGTTGTTTAGTGAAAAACAAACCCAAACAAATATCAACCTTTTTTTTAACATTCCAAAACATGTCAGATCTCTGACATGTAATAATTAGATGTCCCTTTTCATATACACAACATTGTTGTTGGATATGGTTTCCCTTGCTATATTGTTGACGACATTTGGTTGGACGTCTCCTGTCAGATTTTCTATATGTCCATTGAATTGGTGATTCCCCAGTGGCGTTGAATTTATAACACATAATGGTCACATGCCCCTCATCGAATGCACAACGTTGTTGTTATATATGGCTTTCCCTTATTGGGTTGCTATTGAAATTTGGTCGGGTGTCTCCTATCATATTTTCTACATGTTCGTTGAATCTTCATGCCCCAAGCATCAGAGAGGTCTCGTCGAAATTTTGTACTCTCCCACAAACTATCATTATTGAATTTTCTAACTATAGTCAGTCTTTATAATGTATATTTTTCCACTAAATTATTTATATTTATTATTGTAAAACATATTTTAAATGCTAGAATTAAAATAAAATTATATTTTGAGTCAAGTCCCATTTAGACTTTTAAAAGAAGAAAATTTGAATTTTTGAGTTTGAAATTTTTGGCTCCAAGTTTGTCAAGTCATACTCCCTCCAAGTCAAGTACACCCAGGAAAAGGACACACCCCTTCGACCTAAGAAGATCACAATATAATGGCATATTAACCTCATTCTCTTGGTACCAATCCACACTTTGTTAAGAAGATAATTTATGGGCATCCTAGCGAAGTTCAAGAAGAATAAAAAGGACAAATTGGATATCTTTCTCTCTATCTCTCAAGCTCACACATGTGGATGGACTCTCTCTCTGCATCTCACATCTTTCTAGGTATTTTCTATTGCAGGGGTCGAAACTTCTGGGCAATTGCAGGGGGGCGAAATTCTTGGATTTTGGCAGTTGCGGGAAAGCCAAAATTTTGGTTCATATTAGGCAAAGCGAAATTTTGGATCAAGTTTGGAGGCTTGACTTGGAGGGTTTGACCAGATGTGACCTAGTTAATTAATAGAAGGTATAGGTGTGTCTCTTGTTGAATAGAATAATTTCTCTATCAAAAAATTTGTTGGGATTTTCCCCTTGATGGGTTTACATAGGGTAAATCTTTCCTTCTCTTTGTGAATTGTGATATCTACTGTTATGTTGTTCTTGTATGGTTGAATTTATGAATTATTATTGTTGAATAATATATTAAAAGAATATCAACATCAAAATTAATTATTAATTTTTCATAAATATTATGCTAATCTCTTTTGTACTTAGAAAATAAACATGGTATCAAAGCTTTGGTGAAGGAAGGACCACTCAGATGAGCTTTGAATAAAACTTACTTTCAAATAATTATTATTGAAGTCCTTCTTATTGATTTACATTTGTGGCTTCTTTTATGAAATTTGAGAACAAGTTGGAAGGAGCCTCAAACTTCAAAGCTTTGAAGCTTATAATTGATCATATTCTTGCAAAGAACAAAGTTTTGGATATTGTGAAAAGGAAGGTTGTGGAACCAACAAACACTACAGGAAAGGAGAAGTTTAAGGTAGATGACATGACTGTCGTGAGTCTTATTGTGGACTCCATTAGAGATCATCTAATCCCCTGTACTACAAATCTTGATACTTCCAAGAAGATGTATGATGCCCTGACTAATCTATTTAGTATCAAGAATGTTAGTCAAGATATGAGCTTGAAAAATGAGCTTCATGATGTAAGGGTGATGAATGATGACACCATGGCTTCATATTTCATAATGATTTCTCAAATAAAAGACCAAATTCAAGCAATGGGAGAAACTATTTCTAAGAATGAACTTCAACTCTCAATTATCTACCTAGATCATGGGATTCATTTGCAACATCTATAAGTAGCCAGATAGAAGCTCCTTCATTTGAACAACTATGGACCTCTTGTTCTCAACAAGAATCAAGGCTTATATCAAGAGACAAAAAGGAAGAATCTTCTCAAGCATTTTCAACTCATTTCACGAACAAAGGAAAGAAGAAACTTGGCTTTCAAAACAAGAATGTGGGAAGAAGATTACATCCTCCCCAAAAGAAGAAGGATATGTTGAAAATTCATCGTTATGGTTGTTAGAAATTTGAAAATTATAAAAGTTATTGTCATGAGATGATTACGGAAAACAATATGCTTTCACAATCGATGTTGAAGATGAACGTCCAAAGAAGCCTAAGGGTGACAAATATTTCTTTTACTTTTCTACTCTAATTGGTTCTATTGCATATGATGATGATATGCGGCTAGTAGATAGTCGTGCATAAAGACATATGACCAGAGATCATGGAATTATTACTAGAATGTTGGAAAGGAGGTTATCCTAAAGAGAAGAGTTTGGAGACAACCACAACTAGGCATTCATATGAGTTGGAAAGGCTTCCATTGAGTTTGAATCTAGTAACAATGTTCATTTATCTGATGTCCTGTATGTACCAAGTTTGAAAAAAAAAATCTAGTCTCTATTTCATGTTTAGAAGATAAAGGAGATGGAGTATATTTTGTAGATGGAAAAGTATTTGTATTGTCAAAGGGCTCTAGTATAGATGATGATAGCGTTATTTGGATTCATGAAGGAAGATTGTAAAGGCTCATGATTCAACCAGCTTAAGCCTTGGTACATGATGAAATCAATCCAAGTGAGTTATGGCATAGAAGATATGGTCATCTTCATTATAGATCAATACCATAATTAAATAAAATAGTTTAAGGTGTTCCCGAATTGAAGATAGACCATGAGGGTGTATGTAAACGTTGTGCACTTGGAAAGAACATCAAGAAACCATTTCCAAGTAGTGACAATAGATCTAAAGACATTTTAGATTTGATTCACTTTGATGTATGTGATCTGATCACTATGAGATCGCTTGGATTTTCACTAAACTATGTGACATTTTTTGATGACTTTTCTCGAAAGACATGGATCTATCTCTTGAAAAACAAGGATGAAGTCTTCACTAAGTTTTCTCGAAAGACATGGATCTATCTCTTGAAAAACAAGGATGAAGTCTTCACTAAGTTTCAAGAATTTAAAGATGAAGTAGAAAACTTGATAGGAAAGAAGATTAAGATTCTGAGATCTAACAATGGAAGAGAGTACACCTGAAAATAACTTTTTTCTTTATGTAAGGAAATTGGGATTAAAATGGATTTGATTGTTCCGAACAATCCACAATAGAATGGTGTGGTAGAATGAAAGAACAGGAAAGAACAGGTCCATTGAAGAATCTATCAAGACTATGATGCATGATCAAGATTTTCCAATGTTCTTATGGGGAGAAGCATCATTTACCGTTGTATATATTTAAAATAGAAGTACTCATTGAATTCTAGAAGATATAACTCGTAAAGAAGCATTCTCTAGATGAAAGCTAGAGGTTAGACATATGATAATATTTGGTTTACCTGTCTATATTCATGTTCCTAAGGATAAAGGGAACAAGTTATAACCTTCATGAAAGAAAGGCATATTTGTTTGTTATAGTGAATCATCAAAGGCTTATAGAATCTACATTCCAAAGTAGTGATGGATTGATGTTAGTCAGGATGTCACCTTCTATGACAAAGTTTCATATTGGAATTCAACTAAGGAAGTGTCCATGTATTCCAATGATGAATTAAATCATGAGGCTTCAAAGGAAGAGTATTCAAGTCCTATGGAAAGTTATGAAGAGCCATAAGGGTCGTGTCAACTAGTAGAGCTAGTCTTTGTTCCAGAAATCAAAAAACCGTCATGGCTTAGATCTACATTGGAAGAGGTAGAAGAACATGTAGCTCATGATGGTACATCCAGAGAAATTAAGAAACCTAAAAGTTTTTCTAGCTATGTAGCTCTTATGGCTAATATTATTGATGAAAAACCTTCCATTTACGAAGAAGCAACTAGACAGCAAGTGTGGAAGGAGGCCATGAATGAAGAATACCAATTCATTATGAAGAATGATGTTTGGTATATTGTGTCAAGGACAAAAGGGAATTCAGTGGTGACTTACAAGTGGATGTATAAGATCAAGCATGTTGTAGATGGAAGTATTGATAAATACAAGGTGAAATTTGTGGCTAGAGGGTTCTCCCAAAAAGAGGGAGAAGATTATGATGAGACCTTTGCTTCAATTTACAGGTACATCTCCATTAGATCTATTATTTCTCTTGTTGCTTTTTTAGGATGGAATTTACAACAAATGGATGTGACGACTACTTTCCTCAATGGTGTAATTGAGGAAGAGGTGTACATAGAGCATCCTCAAGGTTTTGAGGTGCATGGAATGGAATCTCATGTTTACAGGTTAAAGAAGGTTGTGTATGGACTCAAGTAATCTCGAAGAGCTTGGTATGCTCAAATTGATAACTATTTCACGAGACTTCAATTTACCAAGAGCGATGTCAATTCAAACCTATATTTTAAGGTTGTCAAGACTGCACCTGTGATCCTATTTCTATATGTTGATGATTTGTTTCTAGCGTACATTGAGCCTCTCATCATGTGGTGTAAAAAGAAGTTGACTTTGGAAATTGATATGAAGGATCTTGGTTTGATGCATTATTACTTGAGACTGGAAGTATGGAAAAAACCTAGTGAGGTCTTCCTTGGTCAAGGAAAGTATGTTATTGAGATCCTTCAAAAATTTGGAATGATGGATTGTAAATCCATGGTTGCTCACATGGTGACTAACCTGAAAAAGTTAAGAGGCTCTGAATCTAGATTGGTAGATCCATTTGCGTACCATCGATTGATTGGCTCGATGATGTAATTGGTTAAAACTAGGCTGAAAATTTGCTTTGTTGTAAACATGTTGAGACAATTGCAGGTGGAACCAAGACATGAGCATTAGATTGCAGTGAAGCACATTTTGATATTTTTATGTGGAATTGTGAACTATGGTTTGAGATGTGTTGCAAACAAGGACATACAACTTCAGGGTTATACATATGTTGATTGGGTAGGAAATGTTGATGAGAGGAAGAGCACTTCAAGAGTATGCTTCAGTTTGGGATCGCTTATGATATCTTGGATGAGAATGAAGCATATATTTGTCACATTCAACATTGCAGAAGAAAAATATATTAAATCTAATAAAGCATGTACAAAATAATTCTGGCTATGAAAGTTGTTAACAGGATTATTCAACCAAGAGTTGAAACTTACTGTGATACATAATGATAATCAAATTTGTGTAAATATTTCAGAAAATCTTGTGTTCCCTGACAGGTCGAAGCATATTGATATCAAGTAGCACTACATCCATGACATGGTAAAGAGGAGAGTGATAAGATTTGAGTACATCTCTAACAATGTGTAGGAAGTTGATGTTTTGATGAATCCATTGCCAAAACAGAAGCTCATGTACTTTAGAGATAAGTTAGGGATTGTGGATATTACCCCTTTCATTAACAGGGAGTGTTGATTTGATACCATGTCCAAAGTGCTCACCAGGTAGGGTGAAGTGAGTGCCTCTCGATGAAGATACCCAATCACTCACCATGAAGGGTTGAGTAAGGTCTAGACCCCATAACACACCAAGGAAAGTTGTAGTGAGGTCTCTTAATATTTGGACCCGATCACACACCAAGGAAGGGTGTAGTGAGGTATTTCATCATTTGGACCTAATCACTCATCGGGGAAGGGTGGATTGAGGTCTTTCTGCATTTGGACCCAATCACTCACTAGGGAAGGGTAGAGTGAGTCCTTTCAGCATCTAGACCTTATCACTAACCAAGGAAGGGTTGAGTGAGGTTATGGCCAAGAGTGATCACCAGGAAGGTTGAGTGAGTGCTTTCCAGTTGAGTTAGTATCTCAACATTTTGGCATAGTGAGAGGCCTTAGGATTTGAGGACCAATCACTCTAGAGGAGTGAGTCTTGATATGTTGTTGATAATGTTAGGTAAAATTGACTTAGGGTTTGAGTCAAGGTTGATCTAGTTAAATAGTAGTGGTTTTGGGCGCATGGTATAGTGTACCCATGGTATTGCATGTAATGGAGCCTATAAAAGGTTGGGAAGACTTCATTGTAAATGTAAGCCAGGGAGGTGAGCAGTGTAGGCTCACTTAGCCAGGGTTTTGGTCAAGGATAATGAAATTTCAATATGGTGGGTTTTCCCTGGAGTTGGAGTTTTTCCCAATTATATGGTGTTTGTATTGTTTATATGTTTTGTTTTTGGTTGTTCCTCTCGGTAAGTCGTCGTAACTAATTTATGTTCTTCAATAAATTCTTAACAATTGGTATCAAAGCCAAAATTTGGCTTAAGAGGGATGCTTTTGTTGCCAAGGGTTTTATTGGCCGGTGAATGAAGGAGATATGATCTAATCCACTCATGCAAAATCTGGATCTACAAATTAATGGTTAGAAGAGCCAGAAAATGTATCATGTCACTAAGAAAAGATTGTGTGAACAATGGCAGTTTTCATGAGAGGAATATTTGTTCAGAATGCCAGAGAAATGATGTGCTAAACGAATTGAGCCAAGTGGGTTGGCATGAGGAGCATGATGCGAGTGAATAGGATTGGCGTGATCCCATTCGCTAATTGTTGGTACGAACAATGAGATTTTTTTGGTATAAAGGGTCGATTTGGTGCCCAGATTTTTTAAGGTTGTGGTGAACTATGCCTAGTCCCAGGTTGCATGATTGGGCGTGAAGACGAGTAACCTAGATGATCCTATTGTCGACACATAGGGAGGATGTGTAGAAGATCACCGTCGATAGGGTAGTTTCCTTGGACATTAAGTGAGATCTTGATGTTTGGGAGATAGAGTGGCTTGTGGAAGGCGTGAGAATGCAACATTTGGATCGATGGATAGTGTGATTAGATTATTGAGTATGAAATGTTGGAGAAATCCAAGCAGCTAAGGAAGAGATGTGCCAAACTGCGAACACAGATGCAGGTTGCACAGGAGCAGATGCAGTGGGCACTAGAGGTGCAGATCGGAATCTCTGCTCGGTTGATCACAAAGGATAGCCGACAAGATTACAGTGATCTACTCGATTAGTCGTAGTAAGTCATTACTCAATGAGGGAGAGGAGTCGTTGTGATAAAAGGTGAATTGTGGTGGTTGTGGAGTGAAAAAGGATGGCAACAATAGATGCACCCAAATGCTGAGAAGGTACACCAGATCATAGTTCCATCGTTTCACGAATTGTTCTGATTGGATTCCAAGAGATTGTAGTGATTGGGTTCCATGAAATCACAGTGTCAGGGTTCTGCAAGATTGTTGTAATGTGGAATGATATCATTGAGGAATTTACAATCCTTGTGAAGCAGAAAGAGGAGAGAAGATTAGTAATGGTGTAGAAATGGCGGTGACCTTGTGATGCCCTGGCCCAAGCTCATCGTTGGAAAATCCCCCTTTGTCTTTAGATGGCAAAGAACCATGGCAGTTTGGATAGCAACTTCTAGTTGGAAAATGAATCCAGTGGATGTCACGTCACCGACAATGATTTCTCTACAAAAGAGCAGGATCGGTTACTACAAATAGCCAAATGTGGGGCAAATAATGAAGTAGGCACTGCCCACCATTGTAAATGTGCTCGAGGATACTAAGAAATCTGTATAGGAGTGCATCTTTGAGTTCATCATCAGTGAGACTTCTAATAAGCTTCAATGTGAAATGCAGTCAGCAACGATGCTTTGTTGTGAGGGATGATGACCCAAGGTTTAAGGACCATATTTATCATGTTGATGGTTGCATGAATAAGAGATGTAGACATGGGAAATGACACTTGTGGATGTTGAATGAGAATTCGTGTTCATTATGGCGGTGGATTATAGAATACCATAAATGGTGATTTGGTGAATGATCTGAAGATGGGATCATTGGTGCATACGCTAGTTGTGTAAGTCTATTTATATATACAAATGAGGATGAGAAGAAAAACTAGTCGTAGAGGAGAACTTGAAGTTTAGAATACGAGAGGATGGCAGCTTATAGGTCAGGACAACAAAAATAAAACAAACAAACAAAAAGGAATTATAATGGAGTTACTATTTATTTTTATTACATGTAAATGGGCATATTGTCGGAGCATATAGGTCAGGACAACAAAAACAAAACAAACAAACAAAAAGGAATTATAATGGAGTTACTATTTATTTTTATTACATGTAAATGGCATATTGTTGTAAGACCTGGTAAGGCATGTGTACCCTTGGGTAATCACCGGTACAATCTGGGTTAGACCTAGGTGATAGGGGGGATGTCAGGTTAACTTATACCTTCATATAAAATTTGAGTGGGGTAAGGGCTAGAGTGAGTAGGGTTGTCTCACTTAGTAGTTTTGGCTAGATTTAGTTAAGGAACCCCAACTCAAGTTTAAAGGTGGAATTGTAAGGTAAAATTGACTCAGGTTTGAGTCAAGGTTGATCTGGTTAAACAGTAGTAGTTTTGGGCACATGGTATAATGTACCCATGGTATTGCATGTAATTGAGCCTATAAAAGGCTGGGAAGGCGGTTTAGGCTCACTTGACCGAGTTGGCCAAGGTTTTGGCCAAGGATAATGAAATCTTATTATAGTGAATTTTCCTCAGAGTTGGGGTTTTTCCAAAATAAAATATTGTTTGTATTCTTCATGCATTTTGTTTCTGTTTGTTGGTAAATTTCTGTAATTAATTTATGTTCTTCGGTAAATTCTTAACATATAAGCCATGGGTTAGGTATTGAACAGGACATGGCCACTAGTAGATGTTGATGGTAGATAAGGATGTTGATGATGATTTTATATAACCTTTTATTAGATAAATTTGTCAACTCAAGAATGTATATGACAGTCATTATGAATACCTCCTTATTTAAGAGGGAGTGTTGAATTTCATAACTATGGTTAGTCTTCATAATCTATATTAGGCCACATGATTTATTTATATTGATTATTGCAAAGAATATTTTAAATGTTAGAGTCAAAAGAAAATTATATTTTAAGTCAAGTCTCATTTAGACTTTTAAAATAAGAATATTTGAATATTTGAATTTGAAATTTTTGGCTTCAAGTGTGTCAAGTCTGCCTCCCTCCAATTCAAGTTGGTCCACGAAAAGTACACACCCCTTCGACCCAGACACATCACTATATAAAAGCAACTCATCCCCATTGTCTTGGCACTAATTTGCACTCTCTTAAGTAGACAATTTATAGGCATCCTAGTGAAGATCGAGCAGGATAAGAAGGATGAATTGGATCTCTCTCTCTCTCTCTCTCTCTTAAGCTTTCATGTGTGGATAGAATCTCTCTCTATAGCTCACATATTTCTGGCAGTTTCTATTGCAGAGGACGAAATTTTTGGGCATTTACAGGGGGCCGAGATTTTAGGATTCTAGTATTTGCAGGAGGGCTAAAATTTGGGTCAGATCAGGGAAAGCGAAGTGTTGGATTAGGTTGGGAGGCTTGACTTGGAGGGTTTGACCAGGTGTGACTTAGTTAATGACTAGAAGGTCTAGATGTGTCTCTTATTGAACTAAAGAATTTCTCTATTAAAAACATTGTTGGGTTTTTCCCCGTGATGGGTTTTCTCGAAGTAAATCTTGTCTTCTCTTTGTGCATTGTGATCTCTAATGTTGTGTTGTACTTGTATAGTTGAATTTTTGAAATATAATTGTTGAAGAATATATTAGAATAATTTAAAAGAAGTTCAACATCAAAACTAATTATTAATTTTTCAGAAATATTATGTTATTCTTTATTGCACTTAGAAAATCAATAATCTTCGACTTGATCAGCGATCCAACACCTATCTCGTTACATTGTATTGTAGATCCCACCAGTAATCTGACGTCAATTCCATCGCATATCGACAATATGGCGTTAGATATCCCACGAATTAGTCCTCTCCTATCTACTGATTATCTAATAATAATGGTGTCAAAAATTCAACCAAAGTTTCATCGCATGTTTGTCAGTTATCTAATGAGGGACCTATGTCTGATAACCAAAGGATGTATTTACCTATCTACTGTTCGACTGAATTTAACCAAAGAACCGGGAAAACAAAGTATGTCGGAGTGAAGATAGAAGTTCGTCTAATAACCAACAAAAAGGTCATCAGATTTTAGTGCACTATCCAATCGTGTATGGTTATTATCATCTACAAAATGGATTACAAGCTATTTGGTTAAAAAAAAAAATTGAAAAATATTAGAGAAAAGCAAGTCACTACCGCGATTATTGGTTGTGATAATCAAAATTCAATTAAACTTGCAAATAATTTAATATTTCATAGAAAACTAAAGCGTATTAAAATCCACTTCTCTCAAAAGAAAGAAAAAAATTAATTAATTAATTAGAATAAATAAATGAATAATCCTGTATTATGAATTTATTAATAATTTTGCATAAATATTCACCACATTCATTAAGCAAATCTAAGTTTGAGGCATGTAAGTTATGTTAGGTGTATTCCGTAATAAATTTTAAGTATACGTTAGATGTGTTCAATAACAAGTTTTTATATGGAAAGGAGGTATGAAATTTAATATAAAATCTAAAGTCAATAATGCAGCAAGTTTTTATATTGAAAGGAAGTATGAGAATTAATATAAAATCTAAAGTCAAGAATGTAGTATAGTTTTATATATTGTAATAGTAAAAAATAATAAAGTGTATTAGTATGGTTTAGTTTAACCAATTGTTTAATTAGTTTAATGTGTCCAGGGATTTTTTAGTTTAGTGTGGCATGTTGTAATGTTAATATAAATATTTGGACTTATTAACAACAAAATAAAATAAATAATAAATAAAGTGTAAGTCTTTTTATAATTTAAAAATAATAATAATAATTGTTGTATTAAGAGGTGTTCATCTTAACATTTTGACTACATTACAATAAAATAATAGTATAAATAAGTTATAGTATTGGTGGTTGGTAGATCCAGTGTTAAGATAGATCTATATTGGTTATAAGTTTAATTATAAAATTAAAAAGTTAACTTAAATTATAAAAGTAGCCTCTAGTATTTGTTATGGTGAAACCTATTTAAAAGCTTGTGGAAATCCATTATGGGATGCAAGAATCTTGTCTTATATCCGTATGGATCTAAACTAATTACTAGTAAAAATGGAAATTATAATAGTATTTGTCTATATTGTGGCCTTTGTGTTTGGTAGATCTAAATTTAAGATGGATCTAAACTAATTACTAGTAAAAATGGAAATCATATTCGTATTTGTCTATATTTTGGTTGTATATAGCTTATCGTATTTGTCTATATTTTGGTTGTATATAGCTTATCATAAATAAAACTATGTGTAAACCTTTTAATAATTTGATTTTTCAAAACGAGTTAACTTTGCTTATGCAGTTAACTCAGTTTACTTTTGAATTTGTTTACTTTTACATTTGCTTCCTCCTTAAACCCGCTCATAGTAATGATAGATAAGAGTTTGAACCTATTGCAACAATTAGCATTGAAAAGACAATACACCTATTGAGATGAAAATGATTCTTAATGCCAATTGGTGTTTCTCTTTACCATGAATTTTATAATATTATGAGATATTGTGCTATATTTTCCTGTTATGTAATGTAAACATTTTGACTTCATCAATTTGCATTAAAAAAAAAAAAAAATAGAATTATATATATATATATATATATATAAACCTAGATCCATTTCACTCCAAACTGTCAAGAAGATCAAATCTTTTGAAATGTAAACTTCATTTAAAATGAAAAGAGATTTGATCCTCTCCATGATTAATAGATCCAAAGTGATTTTAAAGTGTGATAATTTTGTGATATGACTTTGTGAAACTAATGTCATATGCTTTATCGGGCCTCCTAGAGTGATTTTAAAGTGAAATGATAATTTTTGTAATATTAATAAAAAAATAGAAATGAAAATAACCATATAGATAGATCAAATAAAAATAAAAAATACAAATAATAATAAAAATAAAAAAAACAAGTGCTTAATATTTCTTTATCATATACCTTGAATGGATCATAAATTTAGCTTGAAATTAGGTAAAATTTTAAACATTTTTCCTTGTTACTAAAGTCAATACCGTTTCTTAAATCAAAGTAAATAGGTTAATTCAACACAAAGAATGGAAAATCTTGCTCCAAACTCTTTTAATATTTCCATTAATTAAATATTTGTAAAATGAATTTTTAAAAGGAAAACTATATCCTAGGGATATATTAAATCTTTAAAGACATAATATTTGAAAATTTTAATTTGAGGTACTTTTAATTATAAATTTTGCTATGTTGCATGAGTTTGTGGAACGTGGGAATGTTGGGAAGTTGGGTACAAGAGGTTGAACTTGGGTTGAACTTGGGTAGGCATGTACCGCTAGAGGTTTCCCCAAAATTTATAGGAAAGACTGATTAAGGTTGAACTTGGGTACTCGTGTACCCTTAGAGGTTTCCTCAAAATTTACAAGAAACGACTAATTTGCTAATCTAGAGGTTTCCCCAAAATTTACAGGAAAGACTGATTAAGGTTGAACTTGGGTTCGGCTAATCGACTAATAGGGGTAATATTATATAATAAAAAAAATTAAAAATATATTTTTAATTATATAATCTATATAATAATCAAAATATTCAAATATTAAAATCAATTTAAATATATAATCTCTCTTATATATAAATATATATATAAATATATTCTCTCGGTGTCCCTCTTCTTGAGTCTCTCCCTTTTATATATATAAAATATTGAAATGTCAAGTTCATTATGAGCTCTTTGACACATGACTAGTCTTTGAAACAATCTGCTTTAAAAATACAAAGGAACAATTTTACTATGTTTCTCTTGTTGTTCTTAAGAGAAAAAGTAAAACAACTCTAATGGTTAAGCATTGAATGCCACATACAATATGCACACAATCTTCTATGATATATATACATAAACAACAAAATGAATACTCATCGGCATGACATCCCACATATCACCCTTACATTGAGGTGCCACACATTTCCTTAACTCATCAAGAGATTGCTCTAGTTTCTCAATTAAGGATATAGGTGTTAAGGATGTCTTTTCTCTTTCTTGCTTCATAGGTTTCAACAAAAGCTGGTGTTTTGTGGGCAGTTCAACATATTTGTCTACAGGGTTTGTATTCCCAAACCCAAGTAACAGCAGATCTCCAAAAAAACAGTTTTCAAAACTCCCAAAACTTCCCCAGCTCTCATTGCAGCTCCCACTTAAAAAAAACATTCCTATATAGTCTTATAATTTTAAAAGCTTCTGAAAAGAAAACCAATTTGAGGAAAAAAAATTACACATAAAAAAAATTGGATCCTCCTCTTAACCTAATAAATCAAAAATAAAGTAAATCTAATCTGGTATATAAATAAATAAAAACATTGTATTATATTCAAAAGCGTGAAGAGCAAATATTTTCGTATCTTCCCTGTCTCAGGGAATTCATCTTTTTCTGGTGTTTTCCGGACATTGACTGTGGAGAAAGAAAATTTTGGAAATCGGAGCATTGCATGCGTACATCATGCAAACCAATTGCCAAGCTGCAGCTCAGATAAGTTCCGTAGTCTCAACACGCAGACATGGAACCCACAAAATAATTTTCCGTAGTGTCAACACGCAGACATGGAACCCACAAAATAATTTATACATTTGGATATTATATTGTGGTTAGTTGAATGTTTGGTGCGTTTGGTACGAATCACACAGCATCACCTAACAATCCACTCAGCAAGTTGCCTGCAAAACGATGAAGACGAATCTTTTCACATGGATGGTTGGCTGGCCTTCTGCTACGTGGATAAACGCTGATCACTCGTTCGCTGATTATCCAGAAGATGCCCCCAGAAAGACATATTACAAATAGATCGCTCATTTCTCCAGAGAAGCAAGCAGGAGATAGATCTCTGAGATCCAATCGTCCTGTTTCTGTCAAGATTTTCAACTCATGATATGGGGAAGAAAATCATTTGCTCTTACATCACAGATACGATCTGGTATTCTGCATCGGGCATGGGAGAAGTGGCTTCGCGACTGTGTATTTCTTATGTTGTAAAGAGTCTGGGCAATAAGCGGCCAAACTCGATGTTATGGGTTTTGAGAAGTATTGGGTTGAATACTTGACAACCAGCTTAGCAGGGTTTTAGAGAATTGTCTACTTTTTATCTTGTGGATCATTTTTTAAAACCTTCGCAATTGGATTGTGAAGTATGATACCATCCAATACTTCTTATAACGTTATGGCATGTTATTTGACCATTTATTGTCAAAATCTTTATAACCTTTGAAATACACCTTCTTGGAACGGCTTATCTCATGTGCCAGATTGTGTTTGTGATGTAATAGGACATGACCCCATTGAACCGGAGCACTTTAGAAGCATGGGCCAGAAGATCAACAACTGGAATTTTTTCAAAGGTTTGATCTATAATTACTTTGTCATTATTATTTTTGTTTCTTATGGAAAAAAGTTACACTATTAAGCTGTCTATTTGATCTTTTTTCCAAATGAATGTTCCCCTTGCAAAGGAAGGAGAGTGATCTTGCACAGCACAGATGGGAGGAGTTGATTGGGTATCCACAAAGACCCTACGATAGGGATTGCTTTAGGGTTTTTAAGGTTCTTTTATCTGATGGCTCTCTGGCCTGTGCATCTCTGTGTAAGTATCCACAAAGACCCTACGATAGGGATTGCTTTAGGGTTTTAAGGTTCTTTTATCTGATGGCTCTCTGGCCTGTGCATCTCTGTGTAAGTACCATTTATATGTGAGGTTGCAAGCGGTCTTTCAGGTTATTCGAATGGTTGGTTTCATTCGATCTCGATTTCCTGTTTTAGATCGAAAGCCATATCTACTCATTCGGGGTCCCATACAATTTCATTTATCTCTGTTCCAAGGCTGGTAATTGTTTATTAAGTTGATCCAGCTAAAGGAGGAAAGGATTGCTGGCAAATGTAAGAATCTGCAGATAAAAAAAGAAGAAGGGATAAGGGCTTTCAATCCCTTTAACTCCTCGATCTCAGTCATGTTATAAGAGTTTTTTTATATGTCTGTGAATTAGGGTTGGATATGAATTATGGTTGGAAATGGGTTTAGTTTGTTCAAATTTTATAATAGCTATTAGGATAGAGTTCAGTTGTGGAGGATAAAAATTGTTTTAATGAAAGTTTGGGTTTAAGCAATTTTGATAATATCTTATAATGACAATAATTTTGATAACATCTTATAATTTTAAATAACTTTTCTATTTAATTTGATAAAAATAAATAAAAAATAATCACTTGAGATAAAGTTACTTTCATTTTTTCGAAATGGGGTTCATTTTTCAAGATGGGGTTGGAAGCTTATCCCATGGTTACACTTTTTCAACACAATGTATTTTGGACCGTGTTTGTTTCAAATCGAGAGTTTCTTTGCTTTTAAGAGATTTTAAAACCGGAAAACTGTAAATTTGTAAGTTTTAAGAAAGATTTTAATAATAATAAGGTTGTTGAAACAAATTTATTTTTTAAAATATAATTAAAAAATAAATATAAATTATTGTGAAAGATTTAATGTTGTTGTATGGTAAATGAATTATTTAAGTTTTATTTATATTATTTTATTTAAATATTCCATTTCATTAAAAAAATCATTTCAATTAATTACTTTCTCTATTAATATAATAATTATATTTAATAATTATTATTTATATTAAAAATATTTATTTTAGTCCAAATCTAACCTCTTTATAATGAAATATTATTTATAATAATATTAAAAAAAAATATTTCAATCTATTTAATTTGATCTCAAGATTATTCTTCATTTTGATGATGTGATTCTACCTAATTTCCTTACCTTTCAATAATATGTTCACAAAAGCCTAAATTCAATCTTGCTTTTTTTTGTTTTTTTTATTAGAATTAAAGATGAAAATATAAAATCTCATTCTAAAATTCACAATATACTTTAATATTAATTAAAAAGGATGTTTTAAATTTTATACAGAAGAAGTTTTATTTATTTAAATATTAATAAATATAAAATATTTTTATTTTTAATTAAAATATTAACAATTTTTAAATAATATTTTTAAAATTATAAAATTATATTTATATTTAAAAACAATTAAATTATATAATATTAAATTAACTTTTTAATAACACAAAATAAAAATATGGAACTTACATCTTATTTTAAAGCAATATATGTAACCTCCTCTCATTTGTTATCATAAGAAATAGTTAAACTTAATAATTTCCAGATGATATCATTAATTGGAACCATTTTAATTCCTCCCACCACATTAAGAATCATTTTACCTACTAGCTTATTAATGAATTAATGATTTGAGTTGGTTTATGTTCACCTTTCAGATACATGTTTCAATAAGTGATTTAAAATGTTAATAAAATGATAAATAAATTCATTTAAATTTGAATAAGTGATTTAAAATGTTATTATAATAATAAATATAATTCATTTATTTTTGAATAGTCTACTTCATGGAAGTTTTTAGGCAGCCTAGCTAGTATCAATATTTTTTTTGCATTGCTTTCAAAATTCAATATATATCTCCTCCATCCCCAAGGATGTCAATTAAAGAGAAGGGATCATTGTGTTCATTGTCTTCTCACCAAGTTGACCTTGTAATTTATTTTCCCATATGATATTATTAAAATATCAATGTATGTTTTAAAAATTTATATAAAAAAGATTTTTTATTATAGTTTTTAATATTAATAAGGTATTAAAGTTTTAATTTTTAAAATTAAATATTAACAAAATATCATATATTTTATTTTGTAGATGTTTAAAATAAACAATTTAAAAATACAAAATTATGAAAATTCATATTTTAAAAATTATTTTTATCATAAATATTAAATTAACTTTTTAATTACACAATAAAAATATGAAACTTATGTGCAAAACAGGTAACCTCTCTCATTTGTTGTCATAATAAATAATTATACTTCATAATTTCTAGAAGATATAGTTAATTAGAACCATTTTAACCCCTCTCACCACATCAAGGATCACTTTACCCAATAGCTTTTTAATGATTTGATTTAGTTTATTTTTACCTTTTATATACATGTTTCAATCCCTGACTTAAAATGTTATTACAATGGTTAAAAAAATCATTTAGATTTGAATAGTCTATTTGAATATGAAAGAGTTTTTAGACAAGTTTTGTGCACTGCTTTCAAAATTCAATATATATCTCTTTCATCTCCAAGGATGTGGATTAAAGAGAAGGGATCACCATTTATATAAGGAAGTGATCAAATCTCAAGTGATAAAGTGGTTATTTAAGATTTTCATACACAACATAATAATTGGCATGTTATTTTACAAAATCATTCTTAAGCTTCATCTTGGCCCTATAAAATGAGATCTCAACAGTATGGAATTAATTTAAAATGATAGATTCTACACCTTTGTTTTAATTCTTAGTTTCTCGTTCCTTATTCTCATGCTCCTACTACACATTCACTTAGTTTGATGAGTCTTGAAATATTAATGTATGTTGTGGAGAGGGGCTTAATTATTACAAAGCTTAAAATATTGTAATTTGGATTTATAAGAAATGAGTTGTGTTTTATTCATAAATTATTCATTGCCCCAATGGGATAGTATGAGTTGATATGATAGTTAGGCCCCATGATTTGACGAGGCCTTCCACCACCTTTCCTCAATGGAGTTATCAGTTGAATTCATTGATTTGATGGGGCTATCCACCACCCAAATTCCATGCATGGCACCACTTCAATGTATCTTTAATATGCCACAACGTCAAAGGCCACTCTCGAGTGCTCTCGAGTGCACAATGGATGCCTTAACTCCCTCTCATGCCAAGGTTTCAAATACTTTCTTAGCTATGGTTTTATTTAATGGTGGGGTCTTGGTTGCTCTACCATTCTTGTTGTGCATCCTCATGTTGTTTCTTTTACGCTCCATGGTGTCATGACTCTCGAGTGCACAATGGATGCCTTAACTCCCTCTCATGCCAAGGTTTCGAATGCTTTCTTAGCTATGGTTTTATTCAATGGTGGGGTCTTGGTTGCTCTACCATTCTTATTGTGCATCCTCATGTTGTTTCTTTTACCCTCCATGACATTTGTTTCTTTTACCCTCCATGACATTCGTTGTTGCTACATGCTCTTCCCCTTCCCCTTGGTTTTCCTTCAGTTGGCATTAGCCCTAACTAAAGATGTGTTGAAAAATAATGTAGCTAAATTATAAAGAAGAAATGCAATTACAAGAAGAAGACACCACATTGAGAAAAAGACTATGTAAAGGAAAGCATTTTCTTACAAGAAGAAGACACCACATTGAGAAAAAGACTATGTAAAGGAAAGCATTTTCTTAAAAATCAGGAAAAGAGAGAAATGTCAAAATTCACTCTAATACTAAAAAAAGAGAATATATAGTTAAACAAAAGCTTAAATTGAAAAAAATTAGTTATAAGCACAATAAATAGGAGCTTTTAGAATGCTATATATGTAGGCTTAATAAATGAATTCACTCTAATAATAAAAAAAGAGAATATATAGTTAAACAAAAGCTTAAATTGAAAAAAATTAGTTATAAGCACAATAAATAGGAGCTTTTAGAATGCTATATATGTAGGCTTAATAAATGAGGAGTTTTTAGATTGCTGTAGTTATAAAAAAGAATTTAACAAATCGTAAAAAAAAAATAAGCACATTGAAAAAATGAATAAATACATTGAAATCTTTAAATACATTGAAATCTTTAAAAACATGTGGAATATTTTTCCTAAATTAATTATCTAATTTACTATGATTCATGGTCTAGTTTTCTTTTATGGTCTAGTTTTCTTTTATGTTCTGGTTTCCTAAGAGAAACCAGTAAAAAAAAATCGAAGAAAAAAAAATTATAAAATCAAAATAACTATTATTAAATAATATAAAAAAATATAGTGAAAAGTGAAAACAACCCAACACCTATCAATAAACAAGAAATTTTTATTTTTATTAAACTAACCATACCTTGATCTTTTTCTTCATTTTGAAAAAAAAAAGAGAAAGGAATGTGATCCATTAACTTCAAAAAAGCAAACCCTAAATAAAGAACTTCAAGAGGCCATGGATTACAAACAAGTATGGACACTCCCTTATATGGTGTCTTGGCAGGAGCAAGGACCGTAATAATTAATTTTGATAGTGTCCAAAAGGAAGCCCTGGTTTAACAAGATCAAGACGCATGATAAAAACTCCTCTTGCAAGGTTTAAGTTAAATTTGACAGTGACCCAGAGGGAAACACTGGCTTAACGAAACAATACAACCAGATCACGACAAAACGTCCCTACAACACCCTCACGCGTGTAATAAGAGGGAACCAGTCGTGCTCCCAACGTAACAAAGGATATCGAAGAGATTTAACGGTAAAAATTATCTTGTATTCTGCCTGATACTTGGAAGTGACGGCATAGGCAGGATCGAACTATGTAAATTTTATAGGTCCAGCCTGCCCATAATGTATGTGCCTAACTTTTTCAAGATTTCAAGACTCCACCTCAACTATACCTATATCATCTCCGCAATACGAAAGGAAGGCGTAATGACCACTGAAGCGTTGATCTTTGATAATCAATTGTCCAGACTGTAGTGGTTCTTGAAAGGCCATTGCATACCCTGCAGTAAATGGAAATTTGTAGCCCAATGCATATCATATAGGTTTGAGGACCCATTCCCCTGCCCTCGTAGTTAAACAGCTGCATTAATTGCTGGTATAATTCAGAGTTTTCCAAAGACTAGGAAAATAGGAGTAACTGCATCGGATAAATTTGAGAAAAAAGGCACCATTTGTTGAAAATGTAGTGAGCAAGGTCTTCTGGCTTGTGCCTTAGCCAGTGAAGATTTCAAATTGTCTTTATGATTTAGACTTCGGTTTGGATGAAATATTTTCAGTTTACTGGAATAATCATCAAATTAGCATGCGTGGTGTTCGAGCTTTAGTTAGCCGGAAATCTTCATCAGTTTGACAACCGAACGAGGTCGCTGTTAGCGTTTCAGTTACACCAACCGAACGAGGTCGCTGTTAGCGTTTCAGTTACACCAACCGAACGAGGGCGTTGTTAGCGTTTCAGTTAGACCAATTAGTCTTTAATGTTGATTGAAGGAAGAGCTAGTTTTGATTGGAGAGAAAGAGTTAACAGCGCAGTGATCGATTGGAAAGCGAGCAACACTCTCAGTCAACTCACAATCAAAACTCAAGTTCTAAATTACATTGGGCCTCCTTCCATGGATCCAAGTTCACCTATAAAAATGGAGGCACAAAGATTATTAGTTGTTTTGCGCTCAATGGTTTGTGACAACACAGAGCCTTGATTTTAGAGCGCAAGAATTGTGTCCTAGAAAATAGGAAGTTGGTTGCGAGGAGCCGGGGTCCTAAGAAATAGGGCTGCAAAGTGAGCAAGGAAATAGGAGAATTGCGCTAAAGAATAGGAGCTGAAGTGCCCACAGAAATAGGGGGTTTAGTGCGCTATAAAATAGGAGGGTCAGGTGCACAACGAAATAGGCCCAACAAGAGGCTTTTAGTGTGCAGAAGTGAGCAGGTTTTACAGAGCAAGTCAAGAAGGCAGCATAGGAAGAATTGTGTGTCGGAACCGAGATCAAATAGTGATCCAAATAGTGATCAAAGAAGGCCAAAATCAATTGTATCACGCTGAGATTTGTTTGTGTGAGAAAGAAAGCTTTTTCTAGAGAGACAAATTGCTTTGTAATAGATCATAGTGCTCAAAAACAATCAATAAAATAGCAAATAGCCACATCAAGCAAGAACGTTTTCCCTACTGGGTTTCCTGTGTCAATATTTGCGTGATTTGTTTTTATTGTTAAGAAAGTCTGTATCTTGGTGAAAGTCAACTAGATTTCAGTTTTCAGTTATTCATCTAAATAATTACAAAGTTTCTAAAAAAATTAACGACATTTTTCCAAAAGAACAGCTCCTAAAATAACCTCAGGAATAAATTTGAGCAAAATACATAAAGTATCAGTGTTGATATTAGATATTCAGCACTCAAATCACCCCGTGCTCGATTTGTTTGCTGTTCGCTATCTTTAGCCTATGTTATGTTCAATGTTTGATACCCAACACTCAATTCACCTCATTTTCGATGAACCTTGTAACCTCAGGAATAAATTTGAGCAAAATACATAAAGTATCAGTGTTGATATTAGATATTCAGCACTCAAATCACCCCGTGCTCGATTTGTTTGCTGTTCGCTATCTTTAGCCTATGTTATGTTCAATGTTTGATACCCAACACTCAATTCACCTCATTTTCGATGAACCTTGTTTTACAAGTGAATCAAAATTCCATATTTTCAGATTTATTTTGGAAAAACTATCGGAATCATCTTAAAATCAACCCAAAACACCCCAAAAAAAGCTCAAATCAACCCAAACCCAACCCCCCCTCCCCCCAAAAAAGCTCCAAAGCAAAATTCCTATCCGATAGGTGAAACTCTATCCTGAGCCTGGTTTAAAATCAACCCAAACACCCCCGAAGAAAAGTTCTAAAACAAGCGCCCCAAAAAAAAGCTCAAATCAACCCAAACCCAACCCCCCCTCCCCCCAAAAAAGCTCCAAAGCAAAATTCCTATCCGATAGGTGAAACTCTATCCTGAGCCTGGTTTAAAATCAACCCAAACACCCCCGAGGAAAAGTTCTAAAACAAGATTATTACCCATAGGTGAAAATCTATCTTTCCAACGTAATTCCAACCCAATTTAAAACAATATTTTACCAGTTCCAGTACTGGTTAAAACTTTCAGATCTAACAGTTTCGCTACTGTTTTAAATTTTTTAATTTACTAGTTTCGGTACTGTTTATCCCATGCTTTTAGTCCTAATCTCTTGCATTATTTTAAGTGCTGAGAGGCACGTATATCCTATTTTGAGGCATAAATCTTCATTTATCAATATTTATAGTGAGCGTTGCTTTTCATGTGAATCAAAATTCCATATCTAGAGAACCATTTTTTAAAAGCCAAACCAACGAAATTCCGTATCTGGAGAACCATTTTTTAAAAGCCAAACCAACGGTTCTAAGGTGAAAATTTATGGTTTTGATTAAGACGCTTTTGGAAAATTTGTGGTTTTGGTTAAGAACTTTTTTGATGTAAAGTTACTTTTTTAATTCCCAATCACTTAGAAAATGTAATTCTTACTTGTCTCAATTGTGACTTTCTATGTAGAAAACTGTTCCTATTCTATAAGAATGGTTATTTCTATATATCTCTAATTTGGTGTGTGATTGAAATATTCACTCAACTCACTGATTGTGTGTCCAAGATAATTTCCCTATCTTGAAACAACACTTCTTGTATATATATAATATCATAATTGATCAATGAGTAATTTGCACTATCAAATTTTATGTGAGGTGATATATTGGACATGATAAAAATATCAATCTCCTAAACTTTAAAAAAAAAAAAAATTACCAATTTCTATAATTATTCTAAACTTAATCAAAAAAAAAAAAAAAAAAAAAAAAAAAAAAAAAAAAAATTACCAATTTCTATATTATTTTAAAATTTTACGTTTTTTCAAAAAGAAGTACAGTAATATGTGTCCACAATTGCAAATAATAACCAGATCTCATCACAGTTACATATATCTCATCAAAGATAAATCTAAGTGCTTAGACTGTACCATTTACATTTAGGATTATACTGACTCGAAAAACCAAAACTGTAAACATACCCAATATGACAAAATATAACAGGAGCAGAATATATCCATGATATTACAAAATAAAGAAAATCCAAGGCTGTAATGAACTGGAAAACCAAAACTGTCAACATACCCAATATGATAAGTATGAGAAAATATAATAGGAGCATAATATATGCATGATATTACAAAATAAGAAAATACAAGGCTGTAATGAACTGAAAAACCAAAACTGTAAACATAACCACTATGACAAAATATAACAGGAGCATAATATATCCTTGATATTACAAGATGAACAAAATCCAAGGCTGTAATGAACTGTGTGCTGACTGTAGCTGAGTTCCTCACCGTCCCAATGACGCCGAAATGGAGTGAAACGACTTTAGATCCTAGTTAGTCCAGCCAGTTCAGCTGGCCTACAAGGCTGATTTTCCATTAACGGAAAACCTGTGCTCCCGGTCTTTGCGCAAGTTAGGTATACCCCATAGCCACTGAGAGAGCTTTATTGGAGAGATGATCAGCCGGATGGTTCCCAACCCTGTATATGTGCTGAAAATCGATAAGCTGGAAGTTGTGCCCCCTAAAGCACAAAGTTCAGCTTTTGTATTGAAAACCTGTCCAGCATTAAGCCATATTCAGAAAGTAATATTCCCAGAAGCAGGAGAAGTGCCCCCCAATCCAGAAAGAAGCCTGTGAGGCTCGATCAAAGAAGGCCCACGTTGTCAGAGAGTGGAATCGGAGGATATCGAAAGGGGCCAGTCTTCAGTCGAAGACTTCTTTGGATGAGAAGGCGACAAATAGTCCATAAAAAAAAATCAATGAACTGAGCCAAGAATGCAGGTGAGGTTGACGGACCAACCCCTCAAAAATGAACAGATTACGGACCTTCCAGATTCACCACGCAGCAAACATATGAAGGGTTATGAAATGACCCATATTATTGTCCGACCACTGCAAACAAACGTTCAAGGAGGAGAGGGGACCGGACTCCTGGATACAGAGCAAAGCCAGCATAGCCTCCCAAAGTGAAAAAAACAGGTGACCAACTAGTTCTGCATCATTGTTACATAAACAGCTCATATTGGAACCATTCAAACCCCCTTCTAAGCAAGTTCTCTCAAGTTTGTTTTTTTTTTTTAATCATTCTTCTATTTATTCTTCAAAAAATTAAAAATCATTAACAAAAACATAGGTAGTCTCACCCCGACCAGGTTTGTTCACCACTGCTAGTAGCAAGTGACAGTAAAACAAAACAACAAAACAACAAAGGGACAAAGACCACAGCTAAAGAGCCAAAAGCACCAGAAGACAAGCAAAATACATAAAACACCTGATATCATATCAATCATCAAAAGTAATAGAGTTTGGGTTGTCTAGGGCTCTTTCAGGGGGCAGAGGGCAAAAGACGCATTGCACATGCTCTTCAAAATGGTCCATCCAGGCCTTCCATCTTTTCAACTTTCTCTAAGAGTGGATTCTGGCAGCGCCAAACCACCACCAAGCGTTCCCAGGTATGGCATTGAAAAATAGTGCATCTTGTCTAGTGTCACAATAACTTCTGCATGCTCCACCTGCCTCACACACTCTGTCATAGCCAATATATCCATAATTGTCTAGATGAGGGACAACAACCCATGCAGCATGTCTGTTGCTGCCCACTTCCTCCACAGCGCCTCACCCCCCGACTCTGTCCTCTGCGCCAAGCAAACCCTCCTTGGTGTCGGCCTCTCATGGTGTGACCACCTCAGCCACCAATTGAAACTCCCAAGCCTCTGCCTACCCCACGGCCTACTTAAGCCGATGAGCGAAGACACCCACCGCTAGAACCACTGCATCCTAATGTTTTCCACTTGAAGTCGGCGCCATCACAGATAGGCTCCCAACACCCACAAGTTCTACCAAATGAGGTTTAGAACGGGACAACTTGGGCAAAATGTGAGGTGTCAGCCTCATTCCAATCCACCAATCCACCAGAAAACACTGACCAAAAGAGCAAAAGAAGGGCTTCCCTCCTTCCACCACCAGGACCACCTGCCGACTATCTGAGCCAAGCTGTTGGGCACTCAGTGTCTATTAAATTTAGGTATGTTCTATGTCTAGAGCAATTTACTTCAATTTTTCATATTAGCTCAATATCAATTCTAAATTAGCAATCACATCAGCATGATAGTAAAGTGTAGATAGAACATAAACATAAACAGCATAAAACAAGCCAACACAAGAGAACACAAAATGTGGCACCAGTGGATGCAAACCCCAATGTGGGGAAACCCTTGATCAATTCTTATATTCTTCAATAGTTCAACAAAGAAAAATAGTACAAACACATAAACGTGAGATTTTATGACAGCAGTAGAAAGTACATCATTATGACAGTCTTCAAGCATATCCTGATGCAGCTTTCTTCCAATTGCTAGCTGCTCCAGAAATTCTAGATGCAACCCCAAACTCCCTTGACTGTGATGAATGGCTGATCTGAACAGTCTCCAACCAATAGTAAAATGTAGACAGAACATAAACATAAACAGCATAAAACAAGCCAACACGAGAACCTAAAATGTGGCACCAGTGGGTGCAAACCCCAATGTGGGGAAACCCTTGATCAATTCTTATATTCTTCAATAGTTCAACAAAGAAAGATAATACAAACACATAAACGTGAGATTTTATGACAGCAGTAGAAAGTACATCATTATGAAGCATATCCTGATGCAGCTTTCTTCCCATTGCTAGCTGCTCCAGAAATTCTAGATGCAACCCCAAACTCCCTTGACTGTGATGAATGGCTGATCTGAACAGTCTCCAACCAATCCTAACGCAGCAGCCCCAAGAAACCTTTTTGGCTATGATGCTATGGCCTATGGCCTAGCACATAGCATCTCTGAAGCAAACGTCCTTAAAATATCATTAACGCAGCAACACAGGCATAGACTTCAATGCATTCCTCCATTGCATAACAGTGACTTATCCATTTAGTCAGATAGTCCTTAAAGCATGCTCATATCAGCTTCCTTTACCTACAGCAAACATGCTGGTTTATCCATGCATCTCAACGCTGAGATAAGTCACTTTCTTGCTGCGTTCCCTGTGCTTGAGAAACTCCTTTGACAGCGTATGAAGTGCTATTCTTGAACTAGAAATTTAGCTACTCCTAAGACCTCCTTCACTGCGGCTAGACTTCTCCATTTAGACAGCGGCAAGACTTCCTGTGATTTAGAGTCACCTTGGCTGTAGAATGAGGGCACAAACTGCAGCTATGGCATCTGCGTTTAAGGTCTTTTTATGCCAACGTATAGGAGCCTCTTGACAGCGGGATGGATGACTGCGTTTCAGACCTCATTATGATCCCCACTTTGACTGCGGTTAGGGCTAGATAGAACAGCAGCTAGGTCTCCTTTGGTTGGGCTGCGGAGTAGAGCCTTTTTGGCTGTGAATTGAAGCTCCCTTTTGAGTCTTGACAGCGTCTACGGCTAGAGATAGCTTCTAGGGAGCGGCCAGATCCCTTTTTTCTCTGCTGCTAGGGCGCCCTTAAATACTGCAGATAGAAGCCTCTCCTTTTCTGCGTATGAATACCTCCTCTTGCTGCATATGAAACACTTCTTCACTGCGTAAAGGTGTCTCCTCCTATGACTGCGGCTAAGTCACTTTAGAACTCCGGATAGAGCTCCCTCGTTTGACTGCATCTAGGGCTGGGCTAGGGCTTGGACTAGATTCCCTCTGGGGATTGGGCTAGATCTCCTTTAGGGCAACATATTCTATTTTAGATTTTTCCTACCACCAAAACCTAAACAAGTGGAGAGAGATCACAAAAGATGTGTCTAAAATGATTTGTAACCCACCTCTATTTATAGTGCACAGTTGAAATAAATTAGAGATAATTTGGTTATTGACCAACTTCGACAAATTGTCACATAACACATATAAATTCATATTCTCCATGAACACACGTTGGAATCAAATGATCTTTAAATCAATCCTCCTACACCTCTAGACAAGAGGAATCCAATAAAAATAAATAATTTGGTTGTTGAACAATTTTGACAAATTGTCACATAACACAAATAAATTAATATTTCCATGAACAAACGTTGGAATCAAATGATCTTTAATTCAATCCTACACCTCTCTACTAGAGGAATCCAATAATAAAAATATCAGCTAGGCAAGAAGAATCCAATAAAAATATCAACTGCCATAAATAAGATGACCCACATGAAGTTTGGCCCTAGTTGCCAATTTTAACAATCTCACCACCACCAACCCAAACGACCTACAGCGAGGAGAAAATGTTGCCCATCACCTAGACTTCCACCCTCTATGTACTACACCACCAAGACAAAATTACCCTAGCTAAAGATACAGTGAAGACACCAAGAACAAAGTCTACACACCCAAACAAAATTACCCTAGCTAATGAAACAGTGAAGGCAACAAGAACACAGAGTCTCCACACCCAAACACACACCTCCCTACCCCCTCAGCAGAAGAATTCCCCAAACCTATGTTGAACCAAAGTTGCTCCAAGATAAATGAATGAATTATCCCATCCTCCCTAACCCTATTGCTCAGCAGAAGAATTCCCCATCCTATGTTGAACCAAAGTTGCTCCAAGATAAATGAATGAATTATCCCATCGGCTACTCCAACCCACTAAATGTATACACATGCTTAACCAATACTTCTCAAATATATACTCTCACACGAGCCAGAAAGATCAACAACAATAAATCCACCACCTTTTTCACACCAATCACACTGGCAACTTAACAAATTCCCTCTCCAACTTCACACACTAAAGAATAAACACCATTCATGCAAGATTTCAAAATTGAGCCAAACCTTGCCCGTGTCATAACAAGCCCCATCCCCAGCCATGAACACTCCCCTAACAACACCACCTACAACATACCCTTCCAAATAAGGTTTCACACACTCAAAGTTCAGTGCCCTTGATCTCAAAGAATGTTTCACACTCAAAGTTCAGTGCCCTTGATCTCAAAGTACTTGGAGAAAGCCTAGCCGACATGCCTTTGTACCTACATCCACATGCCCATCATCAATCCCCAGAGTCCTCCTGAGCTTACAATCACATCATTCAACACCCCCATCGAGGATATAAGTTTGCCTTTGAGCCTATTTCTATCATATCTTAGGTCTTTATTATATGTTTTAAGTTTGTTTAATCGACCTGCGTAAGAGAACCACTATCGTCGGAACAATTGAAACACATAAGTGAACATATGTTGAGCTATCCCAAAGTTAAAATACAGTTCAGATGCAGTTTTCCAATGAGAGCTAAATGAGCATCATAGCTTAGGCGGAATGGGCCATTTCCAGAGCTTACATGTCCACCAATTGACCTGGGGCTGCAGGAAGGAGGTTGAGATAGAGTGGCAGGCCAATTTGGTAGTGATGTGGCCTGTGTTGGGTTCCCAGACCAAACTAAGAAGTCCTGATCCCCATTCAAGAAAAACCATTTGACAGCAGATAGTTAATTAATGGGTCCTACTTTGAAGCCAACGAGCCCTGTAACCCAAGGCCAAAGATCCGTTCCAACTACCGAGAGGTGACGTCGAAACATGACAAAAGTCAAGTGATACCTTGAGCATGGAGGCCAGCAATAAGTTCAGGGGATAAGTGATCGAGGACCCAATGCCCATTTCCAACCGTCCACAGAAGCCCACAAAGAACCCAAGGAAGGACCTTAACCAATCCTCGAATATTATATTCCTTTTGATAAAAAGAACAGAGACACTCCGAGGAAGGCCTGTTCTGGAGATATTTATCAGCAATGATGCGGCTCCAAACACCCGAGCACAAGCTTTTCATTGCTCTGCTTTCATAGCCACAGCAGTACCAAACCACATATTTTTGAATCCCCATTCCCCAAACATTTTTTTAGGTTATGAAAGTAACTCCCATTTAGCCAAATACAACCTAGCCCGTTGATTCTTGCCTATCAAGAGGAAATTGAACATGGACCAACGAATCTTTCTAATGGATGATTTTGCAATCTTGGAAAGAGAAAGCCAGTACACAAGAATGCTTTCAAGCACGGTTTTGAACGAAGTCATTTTACCACCTGAAGAGAGCCACTTGTAGCACCAATGACTTATGTGCTTTCTATTTTATAAATCAGCCAAGACCAATCCTCCACCGAATAGCAGTTATGCTTAGGATAACACACAAGCCATGATCAATTGAACCCATCTTGTAAGGGAAGATGGAGCCAATAGATAACATGGTCACATCTAAGATATTGTTAAATAAAAAAGTCGACTTCTGATAACTGATACCATACCTGTAGCAGAGCAGAAAACTAAGAAGATATGATGATAATAGCTCCATTCTGATAAGAGAGGGGAGATAGCACCCGTCTTAACCCCCTGGTTTCCCTGGAACCCCAGTAAAGAAGTCAGTCGGCCACCGATTGATAAGCACAGAAAAGTTTGCTGAAGAAATACACCCCATAATCCAATTTGCAACCAGTATACCCATGTCATTATGAAGAAAGGGGTCTAAGAAAACTCCAATTTAGCCTGTCAAACTCCTTAACCAGATCCATTTTAGTATCAAGGCACAGAGCTCTTTGGTCTAATGCCTCTTGGGCCGAACCAATTGCATCATAAATTAGTCTGCCATGGAGGGTCCAAATTGTTCCAAAGAAATAGACAGGATTTTTCTTTTTTTGAGGCGGAGAGATATAACCTATGAATGAGATTGCACAAGGCAATAGGTCTATAGTCATAGTCATTAATAGTGCGAGGTTGAGTGCACTTTGGAATGGGGTCAGTGAAGGTGGCATTGATGGCCCCTGTGACCTTACCTGAGGGTCATGCCTCCTCCACAACCTGCAAAATATCCTTCCCCAGCAACTCAAAAGCACCTGAAAAAAAGTATACAGTCTCAGAATTTAATAACTTACTTTATCTCCTCAAATGTAACAGGTCTACTCCAATTTTTACATTTACCAGTTTAGGTATTGTTTATCCTATGACTTTTGGTCCTAATTTCTTGCATTATTTTATGTGCTGCACCTAAAAGTCCAGATCGCTAGATATTTGAACTGTGCCTTACACAGTGTGTTGTTGCAATTAGGTGCTTGGACCATGTCTTAAACAATGTGACTATATTATAAAGTTGCAATTAGGTGCTTGGACTGGTGTCTTCGTTTTTTGGAATATGTATAAAACACAGAACATTAAACATCTGGATTACTGTCTCCAATAATGGATGTATGTTTGTATAATGGTTATTAGGAACATAGGATTAGTGTTTACAGCAATGGGAATGTATGTACATTAGCTGTTAAACCCAAATCATTAGACATCTGTAGTGTCTCAGGTAATGGATGGGTGCTTGTATAGTGGTTATCAGGAACATAGGATTAGTGTTTACAGCAATGGCAATATATGTACATTAGCTGTAATTCAGAGCACAAACGGTCACAGATCATATGATTATAATCGCTTCAGGTTATCCTGTTGAAAGGCAAAATGGAAAACCCTGTAATGTGTGATCTATAGAATCTCTAAATAGAGCCTCTCATATTAATTGCTTCTGTTTATCCTGTTGAAAAGCAAAATGGAAAACCATGTAATTTGTAACCTATGAAAAACCATATTAATAGAAATTATTTGATTTAATAAAACAAACTGGTCTTCAAACTCCAACTTGTAACCTATGAAAAACCATATTAATAGAAATCCTTTGATTTAATAAAACAAACTGGTCTTCAAACTCCAACACCATGAAACAAACCCACTGTATTATTTGTGGGTATAATTCAGTAAAACGTGTAATTTACACTTTTTCAAATTCCTTCCTAATCAATTACACTTCAGGTACCCTTCCAATGAAGGGAGAATCTGTAACCGCTACAGACCTCACTAAGAATTTGGGTGATATTTGGCATAACATAAAATAATAAAAACAAAATTTTAAATAAATAAATAAATTTAAGATAAAAACAAACCAACAAAAGAAACAAAACAAAAATACCACAGATAGATACAGTAATTATAACAAAATGCAACAAGCAAATACAAAATATCAAAAACCCGAATGAAATGCATCTCACTGAACTCACCATGGTAAGAAGCTCCCATAGGGAATTAGATTCAGAACAATTAATCCACATTGCAAAACCCCAAAGACAAAATAAGCACAAAAAAAAAGAGAGATCTTAGTGATGTACCGCCTCAACGTTCACATGCAACAGACATTGATTGCATATGAATAGCGAGAGGAGGAGGGATGATCAATCCCGATCATTATTTTTGCTTCAAGGGAACGAGTCAGCAAGACACTGATAAATCTTTGTGACCAGATGATGAAGCCTCCAATATATAATACGTCAAAAGAAAACATTTCATGGAGGGTAAAATCCAGGCCGGCTATATCATGGCCCGCAGGCCGTCAATATGCAAGCAGACAATCACCCCTAGTTTATGTCTGTGCACATAACCGTGCTATTCTCATTTGCCTTGGCAATCCAACGCACCGGCTTAATTGTGCACATATTAACCGACATTCATTGTTTATTAAGCACAAACCCTAAAACAAAATCTCTCAAAAGAAAATCAACCTGTTTAACGCAAGAACCAAATCAAAGTTCAAATTCATTCGATCCCCAGAAGAACAATCTCCGCCGCAGGACAAGTCGTTAATAATTTTCAGAAGCATTCTATCCCTATTTCAAGAAAAGGAACTTAGCTAGGGTTAGGGTTTGAGACGGAAATAAAGTTGAGCTCGGGTTAGGGTTTTGCACGGCGAACACCCTTATTTAACCCAACCGGAACAGCCTTATTTTACTTCTCCAATGTTATTTTCCTTTTGGAAACCCGATGAGGTAAATCCATGGTCATATTAATGATTTCCTTTTCGAACCCTCGTGAGATAAATCTAATGGTCATATTATGGATAGTATGTGGTGTCATTTAGATGATTCTTATTATATATATATAGATATCTATTAATATTAGGGATAGTATGTGGTTTCATTTATAATGATTATTTTATATATATATATTCAAATATCTCTTTCCAACAATAAAATATGAGGTAAAATTGGCTCTTAATAAATGTATAGAAATATTTTTTGGGTGGGGTAGATTTATTAAGATGGATTTTTATAATAATTATAATAATTATTTTTATTTTTATTGTGTTGAGAGACGCTCCCTAACCTGATATCAACAGGTTTAATGTTATGTCTTTTAAAATTTTGACTAAATTAACTTACATAAAAATAAAATAAAATTAATAATGTGAAAACATTTTTACTCGGTAAAAATAAAAATAAAAAATTATAAGTCAAAAAGTTCTATTAATTCTAAAAAATATTACATCTTGATGCACTTCCCTTTACACAACCATCGGCCTCATTCCTACCGGACTTGTTGGCCGGGTGGTATATACAAAAAACAACCGACAATAGTGACACAAAATTGTTTGCTCAAACACAAATTGCCCACATAAACCAAAAGTTCCAAAGAATCCAAATGCACCTAACAGACATGCTTCAAATTGCCATATTTCTAGCACCTTGGTCCTCGAGATCGTCACCATGTTGTTGATGGAATGCCTCATGTACATGGGCTTCCGCATGTGCCACTCATCCTTCAAGATGATCTAGACTTTCTTGCAACCGCTTTTGATCATGACATAGGGAGGTCATTCGGTCTAGCATCTGCCATTGGTTGTGTTGGAGGTCATTCATGAAAGAAATTACCTCATTTCTATCATTGTGGCAATCCCGAGCCAACTACTCCATAAACATTGTGACCTGGTGAAGCTGAGCCTCCAAAGAATCGAAATGAGGTGGTAAGAGCACCCACCCCGATGACTAGTCTCTCGGTTGTTCCACTGCTTCTCCAAAGTCCTAATGCTCCCCGTGGTGAACTACCCCCTGGCCTCTTAGGCCAACACCTCACCTTACTCTTCCTCGTTGCCTCTACATGCTGTGACTCTCAAGAAATTCACCATTCGCACACCACAAGTCGAACCCCATACACCACCTTGAATGAAAAGGAACTACAAGTCAAACCGGCTTGCCACATCGGCAGCCACACCTACAGCTCTCATTGACCCTCTCCACCTCTCCCTCAAGTCAACTCACCACCCTATGAGCCAGCAAAACATAATGTTGCAATCTCTTTGCTCCAAAGCGTGGTTTGAAGGTCGAACCCTACTCTCTCCCAGCACCCCACAATTCCCAAAACTAGCCCTGATCCTATTCACCATACACAAAAAACAAGCACTCGTAGGGCCACAGGCTTCCATTGCCAAAATTTCCCTCGCCAAGCTCCTCCAATTGACACAACACTAAAAAAAAACTGGTCAGGGCAATACAAAATATATAAACACAAGATGTTGATGAGCAATACCTTAATCCCAAGAGAAGAAGGAACTCTCGTGGCCAGTGGCGCTAGAGCAGCAACGCTTATACTATCCTCAATTTCATCACCGATGCCACCAAACACATTAGGGCCAAGGTCCCAAACCACAAACTTGTACCAACATCCATGTGCATTACAGAACGTTGAAGTTGTTATGAACAAGGAGGCAAGGTATGGCTGAACCAGGCAGCCACCCTACAAATCATAAATCGATTTAATCACTAGCAGCACTTTGCCCATGCCAAAAGACCCATTGTTACTGTTTACCATGACCCAAGTGAGTCATATAACCAATGCTCCTTCGCAAAGCTTCGACAACCCCACGTCTGGAGTTTCTTCATCTGTACAATTCATTCAAATGCCAAGTGTGTGGGGGTTTACTACCCTGTGTTGGTTGTTGTTCTCAATGTTCATCGCCCCCATCGAGGACTGTAAAAAAAAAATTGAAAAGAAAAAAAACGTTAAAATAAAAATAACTTCATGGTATTGACCCATGACATTCATGTGGAATGTAGACTATTTAATGGGGGGGAGGGGAATTAAACTAGCTTATTTCCATTTTAACTCTTGATCTACCAAGCATCAAGATGGATCAAATCTCCTGAGATGCAAACCTCTTTTAAAGTGAAGAGAGATTTGATCCCTCTCTGCACTTGGTAAATCCATAGTTAAAATGGATCTAGGTTGGTTTTTATGTTTGTGCCGAGAGGCGCTCTCCAACCCAGTATGGAAGAGATGTTGTAATGCCTTGTCCTGTAAACATTTTGACTCGGTCAAATACATAAAAATAACATTAATAATGTGAAAACATTTTTTTCAATAAAAATAATAGAAAAAATAAATGTTAAAATAAAAATAACTTCATGATATTCACCCATGTTATTAGCCCATAATATGAGAACCCATGGTATTCATGTGGAATATAGCCTATTTAAAGCGGGTTATTAAACCAATCTAGATTCATTTTAACTCCAGATCTACGAAGCGTCAAAAGGGATCAAATCTCTCGAGATGTAGGCCTCTTTAAAAGTGAAGAGATATTTGATCCCTCTCGATGCTTGGTAGATCCAAAGATAAGATCAAGGCAGTTCTATAAAGTATATCGATATACTAGATGCATCTGTGTCATATACCTTTGGCGGTCATCCACAGGTTTGATGCAATCATAGTAAAATTCCTTTGGGAAGGTGCTCGTAAAATTAAGAAATGCCATTTTATTAGACTCAATTCTATCACAAGGTCGGTTGAGATGGGCGGTTGGGGTATAAGGGATACTAGATGCTTCAACCTCGCTTTGCTTTCCAAGAACCTGTGGAGGGATTTCAATGAACCTGGTAATTGGCAAAATATTATCTAGCATAAGTATCTTCAAAGTTCAAACCTAGAGGATTGGATTGCATATGGGGATCCTACAAAAAACAAAGCATCATACATATGGTGTAGCTTGATGCTTACTAAACCATGGCTCTATGGTAATTTGGGTTGGGAGGTGGGAAGTGGAAATAAGTTTTTGATTGGATTGGATGCTAGAAAAGGTCTAACTGGGGTTCATAACCTCTCAGCGTCTACAATTTATGAATGAGTGAGGTATTTTCTCCTTGGCCAACCTTGGCACTTGTCGACTCTCTTTATTTTCACCTACCAAATGGTCACACTCTTAGGAGATTGATATCCCATAGGAGTTTGAGATCGAATGGAGCATTACAAATATAATATGTGTGATGCAGGGATCTCTCTGTCTCACAAGGATGGTAAGCTAGTGTGGGGAGGTAGAGCATCTGTAAGCAAAATCTCTCCTAAGGAGGCTTATGCCTATATTTCCATGAATAATCAGCATGGACACCACATGGATTAGTTGGCTCTAATGTGTAAGTGGGAAGTTCCACTAAATCTAAAATGTTATGGTTGGTTTTGCACAATCAAATTCTCACTTGGTAAAATATAATTAAGTGGGGTTTTCAGGACCTAGGGAGATGCCCTCTTTGCAGCTTGGAAGACGAAGATATTAAGCATCTATTTTTGAACTACCCATTTGTAATTGCTATTTGGGAGGAGGTCTCCAAAATTCTTAAGATTGATGTGGTGGTGGATCGGTCTTCTATCGATTCTTGTCTCGTTAACTGGACCACTAGGTTGAAAGAATTCAGAATTGCCTCGCTCTACATTTTTTGGGGAATTTGGTGGTGTAGAAATGTTAGCATTTTCGATAACAAATCCCCTAATGTGTTGATCACTAGTCTAAAAATAATAGCCTATTTCTAGGAGATTGGTCCATGGAAACTGAAGATCCATCAACGATGTGTTACCTTTAAGGATCTTGGAGGCTCTTTTCCCATTGGGTTTTTCAACGGGGAATCTTCTAGTGGTCAGTGTGGTCGCGGGGCCTATATAGAGCTTAGTCCATCTCAAACCTTCCACTTTTATTAGTCTGGTGGACCTGGTTCTAACTACAGGGCTGAGGTGGTGGCACTATGGGGGTTGCTACAGTGCATTGCTTGGCTTGTCATTGAGATGATAATAATCGTCGATGACTCCAAAATGGTCATTGAGTGGGCACAGGTCTAGAACTTGCTTGAGGTGCCATCCTTATTTCATTGGATGCAAAATATCAAATTCCTGATGACCTCATTCATTAACATATTCTTCCAACATGTATATCGAGAGTAGAATTCAATAGCAGATGCCCTCTCCAAACGCAAGACTTCCCTTTAGTCGGGTTTGATCAATTTGACTACCTTGTCAATGGTGTTGTTTGTGAAGCATGGACCTTTGATTCCTAGCATAGAATAGTTTCGTTTTTTTTGCTTTTTTTATCCTTTTTTTATTTGGATCCATTGATGATCCTTTTGTTTCTTTTTTGGTGGAGGTTTATGATCTACATTTCCCTTGTCTAGATTGTGGAACGATGTTGTATTTTCTCTAAGTGAATCGATGTTTCGAGGGATTCAGTTCCTCTAGACTCTACTCTGTTGGCTTTTCTCTTTTATGTCTCCTTTATTTTGGTCTATCATGGAAAGTAGATGGGTGTTATCATGCCCCTATTTTGGCTTTGACATTATTTTATGGTTCTCAATGTTTGTTGGTCGTTGTACAGTGTTGGGTCATCAGGATATAGAGACACGATTATGTAAACTCCTTTTTATTAATGAAAGAAGTTATGTTTTTTTCTTGTGAAAAAAAGAAAAGATTCGAAGTTAAGATGGATCTAGGTTGGTTTTTATGTAATTTCATGGATTCAAAATATTTTGATATTATTATTATTATTTTATTTTATTTTATTTTTTATATTTTATTTTTATTTTTGTGTAATTTAATCCAGTCAAAATGTTTACGTAACATAATAGCACAAGACATGACATCTCTTCCATACTAGGCTGGAGAGCATCTCTCAACACAAAAAATTCCGTTGTAACCCATATGCATAGAAACAAGGATAGAGATAGACAACTGTAAATCTTATTTTCAAAAAAGAAAAAAAAAAAAAAGAAGAAGAAGAAGAAGACAGAAGAAAGAAGAAGTTTAAGGGAGTTTGAAAAGGCATGTTCACAAATTATTTAAAATAATATTTTTTAATGAAACATCATTATATAATTTAGTATTGGTAATACTATATATTAAGTGTCAATAAAAGGAAAAAATAAAGATTTTTATTCAAGCCAGCTCCGGATCTACTAAGCGCTCGAGATTAAACAAATCTTTTTTCACTTAAAAGCATGTTCGCACTTATAGAGATTGATCCCTCTCGGTGATTGGTAGATCTCCAAGTGTACGAGGATCTAGGCTGATTTAACTATTAATAATTTATAAATTTGTATTATTAATTTTATTTTTATTTTTCGTCACGCATAGTCAGAAATATTTTTAATTAATGAATTTAATAATTTTTAATTTTTATTTTTATCTTTTATTTATTTTTTTAAGTGTATTTTATTTTTGTTTTTATTGTTATGTAATTTGACTGAGTCAAAATGTTTACATAACATAACATAACCTTACAACATTCGTTCCATAATGGATTGGAGAGTGCCTCTCGGCACAATGAAAAAGTCATTTTTTCTTCATAACTATGTTGAGACTAGGATCGGGCCAACCCCGACGTTCAATGGAAGAACTTTCAAGGTTGGACACTCTATGGAGATAGTTACATTCCTTCAAATGTGGGCTTTCATCCTCAACTCATACCTAAGAGATGTGAACTAAAAATCTCGTGGAAACTAAACCTCACACAAACCAACTAATATACACCTCATGGGTATATATGTGTATGAAAAAGTTGTTAGAAATATTATTTAGGTGCATATATGCATTGTTATAATTAGAGTGAGACATTATCATAAAGAGGGGAAGGAGTTGTCAACCACTTATTGGAAAAAAATGGCAAAAACCTTAAAATGGTAGAAAAGAGGGGGGTAGAAGAGGAGGCAATTTGATTAATTAGGGTTCAAGAGTGTTAGGTGATTCTTCACAAAGGTAGAGTGGAGTTGTCTCCCAATTTTGGATGAGATAAGGAAAACCAAAGAAGAAAGAGGAAAGAGAAAAAAAAAAAAAAAAGGAAGAGAAAACCACTACATTAATTAGGGTTTAAGGGTGATTATTTATATGATCTAAGAATTTATGTTAATTAGTTATCTATTGAGTTCAGTTAGATCTTAATAACCAAAAATAAATAAAGTAACAAAATAAATTTTCAAAAAATGGAAAGGAAAGGAGAGGAGTTTAGCCTCCTCAATTTTTTAATGTGTTGGTTAACTACTAGCATTAATTGAATAATAATGTGTGGATCATTTATATTTTGTCATGGCAAATTACTTCTTAAATACAATATAGAATTAACTTCAATGAATGAAAAAAAATATGACTAAGGTTTTTCAAAGCTCGTGTGACCACTAAGATGGCCCCCTATGCAGGATGTGTGATGCTCTTTTATATGTCTTTGTAGCTAGAGATTTTTTTGGTTAATAGTTTTGGATTAGGCTTATGGATAATCTTTGCAGCAAACTGAGGTGGATTGAGCTTTGAGCATCTGACAGGCCACAGCACAATCAATGGATCCTTTGTTGTGCCCCTGATCTAAGTTTCTATCCTCTACGACTTCGTATGGAAATGCAATATCTTCTATGCCTATCTTGGTGAATAGGTCTGGTGGTCATCTATGACTAGTCTGGCCTTGTCTCCCCCTCTAACAAAGGTGATTGAGACTTTTAACCATTTGGTAACCAATGGCCCTAAGTACCAAAAAGAAAATCCCTTGCACTTCATCAAGAGGTTAGAGGAAATTCCTAAGGTCAATGTTTCTACTCCTCAAGCCAGGCTGAGGGCTCTCCAATTAGCAGAAAGAGGACTAGTTGGCTAGTGTATGGGTTTATGGCCTTACCCCATATTTTTTCGACTATGGGTGGAAAAGAACTAGGAATCCCTAATTCAAGGGGGGATATTTTCCTCCTTTTGTGGAAAGGGTTTCTTCATTTTCGTTTTTGAAAAAAAAAGCAAATTAGGATTTGATATTCCACATTGGGCTCTATTTATGGGTTCCCGAGGGATTTACCTAGATCAGTGGAGTCTGAATTTCAACCCTGATAGTGACATCCCTTTAGCAACTCCTATATGGGTAAAACTCCCCTTCCTCCATCTTCATTGTTGTAATGATGCCACTTTTAGGAACATTAGTAATGCCTGGATAAATACATAGACCAGGCTATCCCTCACGACGATTTGTTCTCCTGTGCACAGATCTATGTTGAGGTTGATCTAAGAAATGGGCTACCAGTAATAATCAATCTCAATATATAAGAGGTAAATTATGACCAACTCCCCTTCAAATGCAAAGCATACCACAAATATGGTCATTGACTAGGATTTGTTCAAAAAAGCAAGAGGAGTGTTGACGTTTACTAGGGCAATGCTAGAATAATTTTCTTATACATATAATAGCTTCAAACAATCATTATTAGCATTAACATTTTACATCATTAATAAGTTATAAGAAAATTCATTCATAAGCATGAAAGAGAAATACTAAAAGGAAATAACCAAGAAACTATGAGACAAGAGACAAGAGACACATAAATTAGGCTTGAGGCCAAGAAAAACCCACAAGGGGAAAACCCATAAATTCTTTCTTATGAGAGAGAGAGAAAGTTCATAGTTCAACAATACATCAGAAACAACATTGAGAGAATAGCCAAACCAATACCCAAGAACACGATGAAATCCCAAACTCTCCTGAAATTTTGGCCTTCCTTTCTCCTTCTGAAATTTGCTAAAATAGAGATAGACAAGACAAATTCAATGTGTGAAAATGGGGAGGAGAGGTCTCCTTTATATAGCCTTTTGAAGGAGGTAAAATGGGTTCCTTTTGGGGCCTAGCCAACTTGAAATAGTTGTGAGGCCGACTTTGAAATATTTTGGAGGCAAATTATAAATTCAAATTTCAAATTCTTCACATGATGAAAATATATGCCATGGCTACAATTTTCAACACTTCCTCTTAGTCGGGGAGATATTTTAATTCTATCTCATTTGTATATGTCTCATCATAAGGAAATCAGAGAGCGTCACAATACAATCTCAACACTCCCTCTCACCTAGGGAGATATTCTTTAGGTTGCACCATACATCTTTGCAAAATAATGGTGTCTCAATCCATAGAAGAAGAATGATCCATAACCAACGATAGGGGAGATTGATTTACCACAACCAAGTCCATGGAATTCATATATGACCTTGGTAAATATTGCACGTGCCCTATGGTACCCAAGTCAAGCTCAATGACCTAAAGGAGTATGTCATAGATCTCATCTCATCTCAGGAAAAATTATCCACAACGATAAAAGAGGAGATCAATTTACCACAACCAAGTCCATGGCAGTGATAAATGACCTTGGTAAAGATCACACGCCCCTAAGATGACTAGTGCTAACTCAAATTGATCATCAATTATCAAGTGGTAGAACACTTGCACCCAACACTCAGGGGAGATCAATTTACCACAACCAAGTCCATGGCAGTCACATCTGACCTTGGTAAAGATCACACACACCTAAGTCTCCTCACCCACTTGACTAAATGGATGGAAATCTCGGTGAACTTAACCATCTCAATATGGCCCTTGGTCAATAATGACACAAAGGTGACTTACTGGTAGGCATGTACTCAACCAAGTCCATGGCTCCAAGGAGTACCCTCACACCCAGGAACCTCACAATTCATTCCCCCCCAACCCCACCAAGTTCATGGCTAATCGAAAGACTGGGGGAAGAGCATATTCTTAGCATTCTCAATCATCAATGTTCCCTCTCAAGCAGGGATACATTCTCCTACACTCCAAGTTGGTCTCTGAATAATAAAAAAATTTCTTTGGGCAATGACTTGGTGAGAATGTTTGTAACTTGCTCATTTGTCGAGATGTGTTAGAGCCTCACTTCTCCTTATATGTTTGATGTAGAGGTACTTGATCTCTATGTCATGAAACACTGGATTCTCTAAAAAAATTATTCCACTTTGATTGTCACAGTATATTACAGTCATATCTGGCACATGATCAAATAGCTCTGCACGGAGCTTTCATAGACACATTGTCTCATAACTAGCCATACTAGTTGCAATATACTTTGCTTTGGTTGTACTGAGAGTGGCATATCTCAGTTTCCTGCTCATCAAGAAAATCGTGGCAAATACCAAGCTAAAGTAACATCCTGCTGTGCTCTTCATGTAGTAAAAACTAATATGCATTTGTATACCCATGTATTCACATATCATCACCGGAGACATACCTTAGTCCATGATTGATTCCAATGCCAGGTCACACAGGTAAACAAACAACTTCAACTGCTTCACAAACCATCTATGCAACCAAAACATCCATGTCATCTCGACTACAACAATACTTAGAAGTGTTCTTCCACTAATTAGAAGCATTTATCAAGTCAACAAACTCTTCTAGCCTCTTTAGATTCTCCAACATGGAGATGTTCAGGGACTCATAACCCATCATACTAAAACCAACCCCACTTTCAGTCTCACTATCAATTAGCTCCCTCTTACACTAGGCATAGAGGTTCTCAGTTCTTGTTAGAACCATATCATCAACACATAGCATTATCATCTTCAACATATTCAGATCAACATTGTTCTTCAAACTTCTAGCTATCTTCATCTTGGAAATCATAATTGACTTCTCTTTGTCATACAATAGGACATGCTTTAATCAGGTTGATCTTATTTGCTCCCTCTGAGTCTAAAAGCTCATTCAATCACCAGTCTTCTTGTCTTTGTTCTTCCATTCTTCTTTATTTGCTACCACAACCCTGACAGACTTTATTATGTACCTACAATCCTCATTAGGAGGCCATGGAAGTACAAATACAACCAACCAAGATATACAAAGATAAGAGACTCATAATGAAACAATAATAGAAACAAACAAGAAAGTACTTATCTCTTGAGAATGTGTCGACTCACTCTCTCAAACAATCGTGTTCAACTCATCACAGAGTTAATCTCATCCACATCATTAAGGAGTCCACATCATCGACCTTGTACATATCATCATCAAGGAACTAGGGTTTCTTCTTTCAGCAAAATAAATCTCTGGGTTTGTCCATAGGCTCTCTAGCTACATATATGTCTTTCAACAACAAAACTTGACAAAGTTTTATCAACAATAACATTCTATCCTCATTTAGCTAGAACCATCAACAATATGATAGTATATTCACCAAACCCAACAACAACACTATCATCTACAATATTAGGACCAATAGTTATACAAGGTATCTATCATATTTTGACTTTAGTCATGACCCTAGCAAGCATCCATTATACTTTGGTGAATGCAATCAAGTGCAACTTTGCTCGATTATCAAGATCCATTAGGAATACATGACAATAATACAAAACATCAAGAGTGTCTCTTTAGAATAAGAAAATCTCAAGGGACAAACAAATCGATAACTTCCAGACCTTCTTTAACTATCATCAGATCAAGATCCTCAATCTTTTTGAGCTTCTTCTTTATCCAATCTCAATGTTCCTTAGATTCATGGAACAATCCTTCCTACATAACAAATTCTTGACATTAGATATATCTTTGAGAGAACACAATTCCTCATTTTGATGATATGATGAACCAAAACCGAAGCTTTGTATTGAGACTGGTCCAAATGAGGAACTAAGTTCTCTCAAAGATATATCTAATGTCAAGAATTTGTTTTGCAGGAAGGGTTGCTCCATGAATCTAAGGAACATTGAGATTGGATTAAGAGGAAGCTCAAAAAGACCGAGTATATATATATTCCTTCCTATTTCACAAATATCAAAGGACCTTTGCATTTAAGGAGTCTTAGTCTTCTTTGAAGAAGCCTGTAGACTTGTTCAATTATTAAAGTGAAATGTCATATCAAATAACTCATTTCTCATTCATTCTACATGTAGTGATAGAGAGAATAAATCAATCAGGCCAACTTCTACAATATGTAACATCCTTCTTCTAGACAAGGTTAACAATATATACAAAGTAGCTACAATTCATGTCATGGATATACCAAATCCCAATAGTATTATATCGGAATTCAACCAATTTTTAACTAGAAGATTGTAAGCACGAAATCATTCTTCTAGGTTCTTAAAGGCACAATCACTAGGTCTCAACCTAGTACCAATAATGGCCTTAGATCTTCCTTATACAATATATCACACAGGAAGTACCTGGATCTCCACCTTGGATCACAGTAGTGGATCTTTATTAGATTTGTTCCTTCGCATAGATTCAGTTTTCCCCATAGGAAATATACCTCCACACACATAAACTAGGCCCTTTTATTTTAGCCTAATATTGATATTCCACAATAGTATATGTTCGGTCCATCATAGAATATATATATTCGATCCTCCAAGGATAACATATGTACTGATGACTTATAAGATGTAGAACTCGTACCTTTATATGTCTTTGTCTTTCACTTTCCAAACTTCGCTTCAAAAAAACAACCATTTGGGTAATTTTCCACAAAAGTTAATTATACATACCAAAATAGAGAGGTCAAATCCTTTTGAATGATGTCATTCTTTTATGTATAGCAACAAAGTCTCAAATTAGAATTGGTATTATTTACACAAAGATAAAGAGCTTCAAAATTTCGCATATATTGTCTTTATGCTCAAGTTTGGTCTTCCTTCAGAGTAATTTGTCCTTCTTTTATAGAAGTGAAATTTCTTCAAGAATTATTGGCACACCTTTACTAATTAAGCCACATAGAGGAGCTTGAACCTTAGCCTGGATACATTTCCTCAGAGATAAAAGATTTGAACTAGATTCTTTGATTGTGTGACCTTCCACAGAGGCTTGCACTCCCTTGCTTAGTCTTGACATAATGTCATAAAAAAACTATCACATATAGTTCGGATTACATACCTTAGAAGATTCAGATCAGGTGCCACATGTATCTAGGATGCCTTCAAACTTTGCTTCATAATAATTCATTGATCAGACTTTAATGGACCCAAAATTTGATCATACCTCTGAGTAACAACCTTCGCATGAACTATATATATAATATCTCATATTTGTAAACATAAATTGTGTGCTTTAGGATAGAGACAAGTAACATGCATTACAAAGAATCGCATCACATCACAGAGATGAATATTAATCATAGGCACAAAACTCGCCTACTTCGCATACTTCCTCAACATACTAGAGATAATAGGATGCCATTGCGGTAACTCGCATAATAAGGGACCACAAATTTCACAAATATCCATAAAATATAGGTGACACAACTTCGCAATTTCCAGAGGAGGTAAGTGCTATTGAGCTGGGACTTCTCTACCTCAACAAGAGTTTCAACCCTCCTTTCATTTCTCTAACTTTGCCATAGGATTTGAATTTTATTCTAAGGAGAGTAAGAGAACTTCAATAGATCCACAAGAAATCTTCCACGCGTGACAAGTCTCAAATGAAAGAGTCCCCAACACAATATCAATAAGTAGTTCACCAAGATCCCAACGAAATCACTTTCAAGAGGTTGATCCTCTTACCATACAACAATGACAAGGTTTGGGTGACACCTTCCTTAGGTTTAGACTTCATAACTTTAGATAGTAACCTCAAATCTTCGAAATGATCTCAAATCTTAGACTAATCAGAAGCACAAACTCAGATTAATACACGTAACTCAGATCATAAGGTGTTGGACTTATGCTATTTCTCTAGGGCTTGGCTAAAAGGTTAACTTCACTTTCGGATCACTAAATGTATTGCTCAAACTTCCTCTAGAACTCATCCTAGATCAATATTTTCAGACACGAGTAATTTAGAGAAGGCCTCCAAATACTCCGGACTTCAATACTTTCGACCTCCTATAGTAGTACATACTTCGGATCTCAGATATTATACTGACATTTGTAGTAAAAATAACTTCAGATCTTAGACCTTCTATAAACTCAAATTTCAAATCTCTTTTGGACTACATGTAGTAACACAGAACTTATGTATTAACTTTGCACCTATTTTAGTTGCATAAAACTTGGTTGAGTTGCAGGCTTCGAATGACATAAGAAACAAGGTCAAGAGCAGACCTTCATACCTCTTATACAAACTTTAGGTTACTCCTGATCTAGGTGGCTCTAGAAAACCTTAAAAATTAATGCCTTCAACTCTTAGAGAAACCAAGTTGAAGTCGTAGATCTCGTCGTACGATTCCAGTGCCACATACGATACTCAAATCCAAGTCCATATGGCCAACTTATTGCAGTCAGAAGTTCACAAGTTAAAGTAGGAAAGTGGGACCCATAAGGCATATGTGGTAGTTGAATAGCCAATTGCCAATGGCATATGGCACTCCATCATTGACTCCTTGCCTTGCAAAAAAGACAAAAAACAATATATTAACAATTCCACAAAAGACAAAAAATATATATTAGAAAATCATATAGAAACAAAAATTCCATTTAAGAAGTGGTTATAACAAAAACCAAAACCAACATGCATTTGGTGGGTCACACACACACACATATAATTAAATGGCATATGGGTTATAAAACAATTGGTTATTAAATATATGGTTATTAAACCATATTAAAACCAACAAATATTTTGAAACCAAAGAAAAGATTGTTATATGGTTGCTTTAATCACATATATTAGAACCAAAACTATATGGTGTATTAGAATTGTTGTATGGCTTTAAAATCTATGAACGAACAATCGTGACAATATTTAAATTGGCAGATTGTTAAAAGTTTAGACATGGCTATCGACGACCATTTCAATACAAACATTGTTAACCAAAATTGGTGAGCTGATAGGGTTTGATCCCATGCCACCCGTTAATAAACATAATTGGATGCTAACAGCCCATGGAACAAGACTTTGTTATGCCTTCCAATGTAAACATATTTAAAACAATGTTCTGCTGAGCCATGGGTGTGGAACACCGGCCACGTAATCCAAAATAGTGTGGAACCCCAAGCTCGATATTGGAACCTTTACCGATGGAAGAAACCTGCCCCCGTGGAACTCCGAGCGTGGAACCCTATTGCATGGTTTTAGGAGGAATTTGTGAGGAATCTTTTAGATTCCCAGAGGCCCAATTTTGATAGTGTCAGAATAGGGTCAAGTTTATACTCATCTGAACCGATTTTTCGCAACGATCCCAATGGTGCAACCTATTTTTCATTTGAGCAACACATTTCAGGTCATCTTCAGATTGGGAGGTATAATGATGCATTTTGGCCATTTACTTGTTTTTATTTCAATGAAAGAAAGGATGTATGTTGCAGGTTCTAGTGATCTTTGTGTGTTGCAACATGGCAGCAAGATTTGAATCTTTGCAAGGAATTCATTGTTTGATCCTTTGCACGAAAAAAGAGGTGGTGCAGTGCTGAAAAAGGGCCATGTTGACACGTCATCAGAAAGTAGTCATGTTTACAACCATTGGTCTCAGAATTGTGAGATGATTATGACGATGGTGAGTATGATTTGAATCTGAGCATCGAATTTAAGAGGACCTGTTGCCACTTATGTTAGAGTCTCCATTTTATGCCACTTTTGTGAGAAGTTATTTATTTGTCTTATCAAAGGAGAATGTATTTGTGAGTGATAGTTCCTTGAAGGAGAGCGTCTCTTTATAGGAGAGACATTGCCACTTGAGATGACAGCTCCATCCTTGTGCTGACAGAGATTTTTCCATGTAGTCATCTTCTTTTGCTGAGATTAATGAAGCAACTTCCCCACTGTTGACCCAAGGCCTAGAGACATAGTCCACATTGGACGAACTCCATTATCACATCTTGAGTTCTATTTTTTTCTTGATTATGTTGATGGATTGGTGAAGCATTGTTTAAGGTATGTGCATGGTCATGTTCACAACCAAATTTAAGTGTTGGTTAAAGGTCATGTACTGAAATTTTTTGTTTAAGAAAGTATCCACAAAAAATTTTGAATCAACTCCATAGACTTCGTACTAGATCAAACTACAATGGGAGATGAGATGAGTCACTTGAATTGGCCTTGGTGGAGGAAGATCAATGTGGCTCTTCAATGCCTCCCAACTTTGATACCGCATTGAATTTTCTAGCGTAATGCTAGAATAATTTTCTTATACAGATAACAACTTCAAACAATCATTAGTAGCATTAACATTTTACATCATCAAGCAATTATAAGAAAATTCATTCATAAGCATGAAAGAGCAGCAATAAAAAGAAATAAGTAAGAAACCATGAGATAAGAGGCATTGAAATTATCCGTGAGGCTAGAGGAAAACCCAAAAACTCTTAAATATGAGAGAGAGAGAGAGTTTATAGTTCAACATACATCAAAAACAAAATCAAGAGAATAACCAAACCAATACTCAAGAACAAGATGAAATCCCAAAACCTCCTCCTGAAATTTCTGCCCTCCTTTCTACTTCTAAATTTCGCTATATCAAAGATAGATAAGACAAATTCGATGTGTGCAAATGAGGAGGAGAGGTCGTCTTTATATAGCCTTTTGAAGGAGGTCGAATGGGTTCCTTTTGGGCCCTAGCCAACTTGAAATAATTGTGAGGCTGACTTTAAAATATTTTGGAGGTAAATTTAAAATTCAAATTTCTAATTCTTCACATGATGAAAATATCTACCATGGCTATAATTTTCAACAAGGAGCAACCTAAAAAAGGAGAGGATGATGAGCAGTGGCAATAAGATAAAAGAAGAAAAGGGCCAAATCAATAGCAATATAACCAAAGCAACCAATGGGAGAAAGAAGGATCCAAAGGCAAAGGACCCCTTTCCCCAAGAATATTGGGTCGAGGTAGTGGAGAGGGATCTAGTAAAGTTGGGAATGAAGGTGCTAATGGGAACACATTTTAAGCTTTAAACCTGGTCAAGGAACAGGGGGAAATCCCTCAACCTCACCTCCCTCCATTGAACTAACTCCCTATCTAGGAGAGTGGACTAAAAAAATAGAAGTAACTAGTCCAATCATAGATTAAGATCCAAAAATAGTTGGAAAATAAAAAATAGAAGACGTATTCCTCTCCCTTAGAGTGGCTAAAGTAGGATCTACCCTTGCTATCTCAACCGATGAAAAATCGGAAGAAGAAAAGTAGAAAGAATTAGATCGGTAGAGCAGGAAAGGACAAAAAACCAATAGGGATGTATGAATTGAGAAGATTGAAAAGGAAACAAAATTAGGTATTCAATGCATGTTGGACCCCTAAAACACATAAACAACCAACAAAGGAAATATGGAAGGCAACATGATAGCCCCATCTAAATCCCCCCATGCTAGAGGTAACTTATGAAAGTCCTGTCCTAGAACTGCAGGGGTTTGGGGTCTGAAAAAAGAATGATGGTAGTAACTCCGTAATAAAAGATAAAATCCCTTAGTGGCCTTACTCTAGGAGACTAAGATGGAGGAATAAGAGATCCTTCAAAAGCATCACAAGTTATGGAATGGTCATGAGTTACAACTATCAGTTCAAAGGGATCTTCAGGCAGCCTATGCACCTTGTAGAATCCTTAGCACCTCTAATTTTCGTAATTCTATTCTTTGACCCATTGGTTAGCTAATGCTCTATTATATCTTCCCACAAATAAGGAATGCTCTATCATCAATATCTACATGGCAGCGCATTTATGAGAAAATCAAGATTGTTGGTCCTCTCTTTTTTCCTTAAAGGAATCTATGAAGAATTTGCATAGTACAATACACAATAACTTCAATGCTATCCTCCACAAATGGGAAAAAAAGGAAGGTTGCCGAATCTAAGACCCTTTTCAAGAATCCATCGAAGATCTTATTCAACAAATCCAATGGATTTAGATTAAACCTACCACCCATCAATACACTTGGAATAATCATAGAACAGGCCCTGGTCACATCACAACTTGCTTGGACCGATTCCTTATTTTTGACTCTTTCTTACGCCAAAGAGTGATAGCCATATATTACATCCTTCCCTAGAGCAGATAAGATCACCATCTTGTCAGACTGGAAATAGAAACAACCATTAACTATGGGTCGATCCCCTTTAGATTCAGCTCCATTTAGATCTCGGATCTAAGTTTCAGGGAGCCAATATCTTCAATGTGGAAATTTTGTGCTTCTGGTAGCCCAATCCATATATGGGAGCACAAAATAAAGAGACTGAAGGAACAAATTAAAACATGGGTCACAACAAGACATGCAAGTGCCTATCCATGAGTTCAAATAAAAAATAGGAAAAATAAAATCTATAATGGAGTCAGATCGGGTCTCTGATGAGATTCTTTTCCAAGAGAAGGAAATCTTTGCTAAATACAATTCCATCTTGAAAGAAAAAGAAGAAATATGGCATTTGAAATCTCATATTGTTTAGCTCCAAGATGGGGACAAGAACACCAAGTTTTTTCACAATCAAGCCAAACATCAAGAATGGAAAAACAACATCCAGGAGATTATTATGCAAGGCAACAAGGTCGATGAATTCTAACAAATCAAGGTTGAGGCTACCCAACACTTTATCTCTTTGTATAGATAGGTAAATCCCCTCCCGAAGGGACAAAAAATTACATTATAAGCCAAGTTCCAATGTCAATCACTACTTCAATGAATCACATACTTACTACTCTACCAATAGAAGATGAAAACAAACAAATTGTGTTCTCCTTCAGCGTGGACCTGATGGGTTCTCATCTCACTTTTACCAATTCTTCCAAGACATCATAAAGCAATATTTGTGTAGGATAGTGGGATACTCTCTCGAGAGGAACTGCATAGGAGGAGGGATCAACTCCTCCTTTTTTGATTTATTCCCTAAAGAATCTAATCCCACCTCCTTTTCTCACTTCTTCCCTTAGGCTGTAGATTTGCAATCGTCTTGAAGTTTTAATCAAAATCACAAGATAGACACTTACTACGCTGCTATGTGGAAAGTAATTCACAATCTAGAACAAAAATCTCAGACATGCAAGAAGAAATAACACACATGGAACAAGTATTTTTATTTAGGAAAGAAACTTGCAAAAAACCCCAATGCCTGCTTGCATTAATCAAATGAATAGAGATGTATTACAATTTATTTGCTCAACTGAGCACACCGTGCAAGTGCATAACCTATCTCTCTGCTTGTTGATGACCTATGACCCAGACTTAGTCAAATTTTGCCTTTGCTTGAGCTCCTATTTCCTTACATTGTTCCCTAAGGAATTAAGCCCCTATTATTTAGGAAATTCCTCAAATTTAATTGCACAATTCCTTAGGCCGATCATCTGACTGCAAGCAACACTTGTACACTCTAGACTAGTCTACAACTGATGTTACACTACCTTGGAATCTCCACCTCAACTACATAACTCAAATTATCTATATGCACTAGCTATTTTGGGTTGATTGATCAATTAACTAGATGATCACTAAGTTTGATTGAAGTCCCACTACACAACTTGACCCTCCACTAGTTCCTCCAACAATTGGAACTAGTTTAACTGAAAACAGCGTTAGATAACTGACCTTGGTTGCTACAAATTAGCAATCACACATGCTTAACTGAACTCTAACTCCTCCAACTAGAATTTACTGAGTAAGTTGGGTGACACAAGCCATGCCATGCAAGTTAACATCATCCAAGTTGTCCATTAATGTGGAAATTTGATTTTTCTCAATTTAATCAAGGAAAAATCAAACTGAGAATTTATCGTTGCATTTTTCAACACTCCCTCTCAGCAAGAAATGGATTATTAACCACCCATATCCTACATATTTGGAACTCAAACTTCCCTCTTGACAAGGCATTTGTCAAAATGTCACCATCTTTTTCCTCTATCGAAATGTAATGCAACATCATTATCCGCCTCTACACACAATCCCGCAAATGGTGATACCAGATATCTATATGCTTGGATCAATCTTGGAAAACAAGGATTTTCATAGAGCTTGATGAAACTTTGATTATCACAATAGATTGCAGTTGAATCCATCATTTGACGAAGCAATATAACAAGTATCTTTCTCATCTAGATCGCCTCACATGCTGCTTGACTAGCAACCATGTATTATACTTCTGTCGAGTTTACTACGACAGATATTTGCTTCCCGTTGTACCAAGAAACCACTGCAGACCCAACACTGAAAATTCCACCTTATGTACTCTTTCAATCTGATGGACTCCCCGCCCAATCTACATCTGTGAAGCCACATAGCTTCACTCCCCCTGTTTATACCATAGTCCAAGCTGAGTAGTGCCTTTGAGGTATCGTAGAACATGCTGAGCTACCTCCTAAAATAACTTGGTTGGCCTAACCATAGATTGGCTCAATTGGTTTTCTGTATAACACATATCTAGTCGTGTGTTCACACGATACATTAGTGAACCCACCAACTTCCAGTAAATAGTAGCATCCACTTCCTCACTGAAGTGGCATCCTCCTTCCTCCTGTTGGTCACTAGAGGTGTCTCCATGGGTTTCCAATTGTCCATGGAGAACCTCTGAAGTATCTTGTTGGCATACTTTCCTTGAGAGACAAACAATTCCCCATCGCCTTGCCATACTTTGAATTTGAGGAAGTAGTGCATGAGACCCATGTCTTTAGTTTCAAACTCTCTTGCAAGGTCCTCCTTGCAAGATTTGATCAACTGCTAATCACCAATTAAAAAAAAATCATCAACATATAAGACAATGATCAACAATTTACCTTCTACCAATATATGATAGAGGTTTGCATCCGCTTCACTTTTGGTGAAGCCCAAACCGGTTAGATAACTATCGATCCTGGTGTACTAAGCACGGGGTGCTTGCTTGAGATCGTAAAACACTTGCTTGAGTTTGCACACATGAGACTCTTGATTAAAAGTCTTGAAGCCTTTTGGTTGTGTTAGCGCTTGAAATTTCACCTCAGGCTGAGAAAGGCAAATCTTAAAGCTACATCAAACCATTCAGCCTCGTAGCTAGCCCTACGGGGCAGGAGAAGGCTCTCTCCGGTCTCTCTCTCGGAAAATCTTCAATGGATGAGATGACCAATAAGGTAACACTGATATTAGGCTAGTAAACTGATTAGAAGGATTGATTTTGAAATTTTTGGGTTTTTGGTGGCAAATTGAGGAAGTGGCAATTTTGGGTGCGGGGATTTGACACAGTTTCTGCAGGGGGTTCTTTGGGGCGAGATAGGAGACAGTATTGATGCCATAAGCTGAGGTGAATGGATGAGAAAGACAGGTGAGGAGCTAAGGAGGGCAAACAATAACTTTGAATCCTCCCTAAACAGTAGAAAACATTGAAATTAAACAAACTTAAAAGCAGAGCATGACAGTCATGAATTCTTACTTTAACACTTCGTTTGCTTAATGTGCAGAAGGAAAAGAAAGGAAATGATTCACATAAAACACTTACAGGTACATAGAGAAACACACCATCAATACATGTAACCACAAGAATCCCAAAAAGGACTGCAAACCCCTGGTCTTCCTTAGCCAAAAATTGCA
>APFE031649614.1:236108-255335 GCA_000404065.3 Pinus taeda | reverse complement strand
GTTTATGTAAATTATGTCTCTTGCAAGTTGACTTGCCTAATTAACCAACATGGTATAAGTGGATGGCATATTCTCCCCTGCTACTCAAACATGGGGGCTAATAACATGAGGATTTTCAAGTAGTTTCTAGAAGGGCCAAAACCTTATCACATTGAGGGTTGAGGAAGTCAAACCCATAACTCTATATGGCTTTGAAACTATGTTAAATATCAGGCCGCTGGGAGGAGAAGGGTTTCCACTTTTTTACATTCTACTTGTTTCATAGCTAAGAAAAACATTTGGGACTGGTATTTTCATAGCATAATAGAGGAGGAAGAGGATTTTGTAACAATTTTTCAGGTCACATTGTTAAAAGGTAACTCCATAGGAGCTCGTGTTACTTTCTATATGCATTTTTATAACTAAAGAAAAGATAGAAGATGACATGCCTTATCTTCTATTTGTTGGAAGTAATGCTTCCATGTAATGTGTATTTGTCATTGTTAGTCCCTAGGCGTCATTCTAGAAGCTGTTGATTCTTATGTAATGAGTTAGAGTGAGGTGTCGAAGTCAGTGTGTAATTTCCTATATATATGTAATTGTTGAAATGAATAATATACAATGTGAGATTTGTGTTGTGAAAAATCACTCTCTACTTTCTCTTATATTTTTCTAATATGGTATCAGAGGTAGATCTGGCTTGATTCACTTACGGGAAGGCCAGGAAGATGTGAGAGATTCTTGAGTGTTATTGGTTTCTACATACATAGATTAATATAAGTGTGTGATAGTTGATTTCTGTTGTGATATTTATTTCTCCCTATTTAGATCTATGTGTGAGTGTGGTTTTGTAGATCTATATCCAATAAAAATCCAACATTTCTCTCTCTACCTGCAAGCCTTGAATCAAATCCTGAGCCATTGTGCAAATTCTATTGATGGGAGGTGGAGATGAAGGTCAATTTCGTGTAGCTTGCATAGAATTACAAGTACACATATGTTTCCAAACCCAAGAGCAACAATGATGCAGTTGTCGCTTATGAAGGAGTAAAGGGTTGTTTGTGTAGACCATCCAATAATTTGAGGCTTAAAGTTGATGAGATGAGCCAATGAGAAAACATTGGCAGTGGTCTGTGTCCTGGCAAGCATGGTTGTCGTCGATCTCTACAACAACGCAATTTCACCAAGCATGGGAATGGTGTTTTTACTTGTAATTTTTTTAATATGGTTTGGACGAGATCTGGATGAGAATTTGGGATCAAGAGATGCGGCGACAAAAGAAAATAATTCAAAGCGTTGACCTAGTCTTGATCTACAGTTGGAGGGGAACAATGTCCATTACGTGCCTTGTGCTACTGTAAAGAGAAGGATTGTGGATCAATGTTGGATCTGGCATTCATGTTCAACACAAATCAGAAATGTGCCCTGATGCTCTCGCTCAGGTCATGCACGTCCAAGATAAATATAGTAAGTGGCTAACAGGACAACGTATTCTTCATGTAACAAATTTGTTTGGTGTTGCGATCTGTGTCATTGAATTGGGAAACAATGTTCGGACTCAACCTTTAGGTATTATGGTGTACGTCGTGAGTGAAGAAAAGGAAGAAAAGGGAAACGTTGAACAAACTCCTTTAATCAACTTGCTCATGGATTTTCTTCTCCTGTCGGGTTGTGTCAATGTTGGGAACCAAGCTGACATTAAAATATTTGTTGTCTACAATGGTTTGAAACTATTTCTCTCAGCACTAAGCCTCGAAGTACGTCTACATCAATTGTGTTCCAACGCTTTGGGCTAGTAAGCCAAAAATTCAATTTTGTTTGAGTTGATAGAAACAAGGTCAATGTTCAGCTTTATGCAGGTCGGTTGTATTAAAATGTCTATTGTGGCAATGATTGTTTTCGTGGGTCAATTTTTTAGTGTTTGTTTGTGTGTCAAAACGTGTCTTTTATTCCATGGTTTGGGTTTAATATATAGTTGTATGCAAATTAAGGATTGGTGTTTCTTAAATTGGAAGCCCTAGAGTCTGAAACGTCAATTCTTCTGTGTTAGTAATTTTGGTTATAAAAAGGGTTGGTGGTTCTTAAACCGGAAGCCCCGGTGTCCAAAACATCAACTCTTGTGTAAGGTCAAGTTGTTTGATCAACTTTTGAGCACATTCAATATCCAAACCTCCATCCTATCAACTGACAAATAGCCGAAAGTGAACTATCCAACAAATGGTGGTTGGTCCATAGGATGGTTCATTACTTGACAGATCTTATCGTGGAAGCACCGACGAGCCGATTTGTCAATATTGTTGATCCTGCAAAGTTCATCAATGATGGTCAGAGGTGATTACATTTTAAATGGAGTTCAAGTAACAACTCGAAGATGTGGTGGTGAAAGAGCGGAGTTTGCAAGATTCTAGAGTGGATGTGGGTGCTGATGAAGACTAGTTAGACAAAGATGTATTTGTTGTAATATGTTTTCATGTAAGCATTAAGGGAGGGTGCTGGAAGTAATGCTTCCATGTAATGTGTAGTTGTCATTGTGAGCCCCTAGGCATCATTCTAGAAGTTGTTGATTCTTATGTAATGAGTTGGAGTGAGGTGTTGAAGTCAGTGTATAATTTCCTATATATGTACTTATTGAAATGAATAATATACAGTGTGATATTTGTGTTGTGAAAAATCACTCTCTGCTTTCTCTTATTTTTCTAATACTATTTGAGTTTTCTCCCATATTGGGTTTCTTAGGATAAATCATGTTTTCATTTATGTGGGTGGTGTGTATTTTCTGCCTATTGTTTTAGTGCTTTCATAAAAATTCAAGCAAAAGTAATAAAAAAATGATATGGAATCTAAAGAAATAACTCTCATAGATATAAGATTTTAGAATATTATAAGATCCATGGGGATAAACTATTCCACGAAAATATTCATGACAGTTCACATATAAAAAAATCCCAAAATATAATTTCACATATAAAAAAATCCCAAAATATAATTCATTTTAGAAAAATACGACAAAAAATTCTTAAATAAATATAAATTTTTAAACACTACTCATATAACTTACGTAACCCAATTATAATAATAACAAGCCTAGATACATCTTAATTTCGAAGTTAAATGGATATGGTTTAATTGATAATTATAATTATTAAATTCAGTTTATTTCTTTTTTTTATTTTATGTAATTTTAGTGAGTTATTATTTATTTTATTTTGACCGAGTCAAAATGTTAGACATTACAACATTTTTACCATACTGGTTGGAGATTCAATAATTGTGCCTACTCTCTAGTTCAATATATAGAGATGTTGTAATGTAGTGTTTAACTTTTTGACTAATCAAATTAAATAAACAATCTCTGAAATTTCTAAAGCTCACTGAAAAATCCGGCTCAGAGAAGTTGTTCTATTTCTTCCAATAGCTTAACAACCAAATCTCCTCTTTGCGCTTATGGATTAACGACTTGGATTCTCCATAATTTAGAAGTGCGTCTCCAGCGAGCGAGAATGATGTTTCAGGGTTTCACTGTCAATCACTTCAGAAGATCGTTTAGAGGTTGACTCCATTGAGGATTCCAGAATCTTAGCTAATTCTGAGGTGCCACTGCATGTTCTTCCTATCACCTTAGTCCTTCTGGAGCATTCGAATTTACCCAGCGTTGCTGTTCATTCTTTTGGCCCGAGCTTTTTTCAGAATTTGGTTTACAATGAAGAGCATGTCTGTGCCTATCCCTGTAATTCTTACTCACCTTCTAAGACCATTCCTTATCCGCTCTTCCCACTTCTCCCCAACGTGGCCTCCCGTTTGGATAGTCAACCTCCCCGTCAGCGAACCGTTCTGGTGGTTAATGCTCCTCACTGTTGCATGATTCACCACAAACCTTTATTCAACCTCTGTCCTCCTTTAACCTTTTCCATCCCCATTCTCTATTGACCAGACCCCTCTTTCCTCATCATTACCTTCATCATCGGATGACGACAACCTTTAGGTGGAGAAAGATGGAGTATCTACCTCCCATCAGGCCATCAGGCTTGGAATTTCAAATTCCCTCAGCACGTCAAATGAAAAATTGATGAGGTTTTTGAATTTTTCATGCTTTTTATTATAAGTTTTACCCAAATTTATAAGTGTCAATCTTCTCTAACTTTTTTTAATGTGTAAACTTTTTCAACTACTCTTATCTCAATTTTCATAAATCGTTTTCTCTCTTGTTTTTTCCTAACTTAACATATGTGTTTGATTGAGATCATAATGACATTAATCACCTAGAGCTTGAAATTTTCGTAACACTAACAATAACCACCAACATATTATACTAAATAATCACCTATAAATAATATTAATGTAGCAGTAAGTTAATATTAACCACTATCCTTAAAATTGGCCTAGGGCAAAGAAGGAAATTTGACACAATAAAATAAGTGACATGATAAGAACACCATTTAAAACTGTGAACACATCACTCTTGCATTTGACCAAGTAAAACTAGGGTACCCACCAAATTTCACGCATGGATGGAGCTATGTACTCTACCAAAGTAACCAATACTTGCACATGTCCCCCAATGTTTTGAGATGGCCTCTATCACAGATGAGACAACTAAATAGCCCACAAGCGGTGAAATATTTCCCTAAGGGATTCAACCCATGGGGAAGAGGAAAATATCACGCTAAAAACCTACTGCAAAAATCTGGAATTTCCTTTCACCATCAAAATGTCCTTATAAATTCATATTATTTGTTTATATGTTAATAAATTCTAATACAATAGTGTGAATGTCAAATTGGTAAATAAGTCTGAACAAAACCAACAACACATGTGAAGAACAGTGCGACCCACATCGATGTAAAGACATCATCATCTGTCAAATTAGACATTGTTTCCCCTCTTCTTTCGACACCAGCATTGGTGACTGCTAAATAGTGAGCCCTGAATGAGGGGTATCAATTCTTCTAAAGTTACCGAGGATTTATGCTTGTGTCTGCAAACTCTTAAGAGGACCCATTACCATATTGATGCAATCTACGAGGGTAAAATATGTGTTAGGGAGATTCCATACTCGATGGGAAAACATCACCAACCCCGCCACTTATCTTACGAATCAAACCAAAACCCATTGTTCACAACATTGAAGAAAAATACTTACATTAACATTGTACTTCTGAATATACTTAACCTCTTATCATATACAACAACATACAACTTTTAAAATGAATATTATTGCAAACATTTTGTTACTAAAGTGCAGTGAAGGACATCAATAAGTTTTAGGCAGGACTGCGACTAGTTTGAAAACCCAATCCACAGTAAGACATAGGTGGGGATAAGGGGTTTAGAAAATTTTGAACTTCACTCACACCTTGCATTTTTTAAAAGTGGAAGCAATGAAAAAAAATATAAATTTCATCCCACTAAGTAGAAACCAACCTTTATAATGGGAAACTAGAAAACCCAACATAATGAAGCCTGTAGATGAAGCCAAGAGTCCTTCCTCGCAGGTCCATGTGGAAATACACAAACGTCCATCTTGTGATGACAACATAGAGAGCACTTTCAAGCTCATATCACGCTTATTTATAAATACACGTCAGTTACTTATTGTGGTTTCTCAGAAGCTAACTCCCAACAAAAATACTTAAGACTTCTTCTCATTCCAATCTATCAAACAACCCATGGAGATGTGTCAGCTGCCATGACATTGCAAATAGACAAAGTCTAATTGCCCAAAAACTTCTCCACTACCAGATTCATTGCCATGACAAAAATTGAAGAATAAAATGAAAATATCCAAAATTGTATATGCAGTAGGTGTTCTGTTCATCCGTACTTTCTAACTTTCTTGATTAGATAAATCATACAAGAAATAATTAGAAATAGTTTAGAGTTATATGTTTTGAGATACCAGCGAGTGGGTACCTTTTCTCCTTTAGTCAGAATGGTTTAAGAGATTCGAAATGCTAGTTATAACCTTACCTTTGCCAATTGATATATTTCTCATGCATTTGAATTGTATTAATACAAAAACACTATATATTCGCCATCTATATTGTCTTACAATAACTCCGAAAGAAAACTTAAAAGACATTATATCCTACAGCCTCTCACTATTCTCACTATTATCTTACTTCCATCCGGCATTGATGCAAGCTAGTGTGCTACAATCATACTCTTACTCTTGGGGAGTAAATAAATAAAGTGCGTCAAAATTAAAAAACAATGCTTGTCGATACTCTTGGGGAGAAAATAAATACAATGTGTCAAAATTAAAAAACAACGCTTGCAGAGAGTTTACAAGGCCTCACAATTACAAAACCAATGTTAGCTAGACTATATTAACTGTAGCATTTATTAACATTTATGTGCTTTGTCTTCAAGAATCACAATGAATGCAACATGGAAGGGAGGGCATTGGAGCTTGGTAGGTAGTAGGCAATTGAAGGCTTGAGCATTTAAGTCAACTTAAGTTTGAACTGTGTCTACCGGTTGCCAGTCTCGCCTCCCATGAAATAGAGGTATAATAGATTTTAATTGATAAATTATTATTAAATTTCACTGGAGTTAATATATATATTCAATATAATATATATATATATGTATATATAATATAATATATATATATAATATATAATATATATATATACATAATATATATATGCTTAACATAACATAATCTGCTAAACAGTCTAACAGGAATGGTTATTGGGCATTATCCATGTTTTTATTGGATTGTGGGCACATTGCAAATATGAACCTCACACAAGCATAGATTCTATATTATGATACATGTGATTACAGAAAAGGATGAACATAGTTAGATAATAAACTATAATGAGTAGCAATGTATGTTCCGCCTATATTTAAAAAATTCCTAATTTATAAATTCAAAATGAGTAGCAATGTATGTTCTACCTATATTTAAAAAATTCCTAATTTATAAATTCAAAATGATTCCAATTGTGCACTACTCATTCTAAAAAAATTATTTTATAAAAATTGATTTCTTTTACTACTTATCAAAAAAATATTTTCTAACAATAAATTTCTTTTAATACCTATGAAAAATGCAACTATTTTTCTCCATTTTTAATCTTAATTACATTTGAGTTGCAAGTCAAATCCTTCCAATATGAGTTGATTCTAATTGGCCATGAGCTCTAACTCCCTTGAGTTTTCTAAATTGCCATGAGTTTTGATATCCTCAAACATTGAAACTGAAGTATTCCCAATGTCTTAGGTTCAATTGCACATAAAGGATATATTTCCTCTATATATATTTAAAAGAATAGAATAATAATAATAGTTTTACAATAAATAATTTTTATACTTAATTTTATAAATATTGAAATGTATAAATATAAAAAACATAGCAATAATTCATATATAGACAATATTATTTAGAATTGGATCACTATAAAGAAAGTTATTAAGGTATCTACACTTAAGTTAAGTTAATTTATGTATAACTATAGAGAAAGTTATTATTGCATTTTAAACTGAGTTAGTTTATATTACAGTGTCAAAAAGCTTTCTCTAGCCAAATATAGAAGAGATGTTGTAATGTAATGTTATTTCTTGTAAGTATTTTGATTTTTCCTATGGTATTATTCTCTAATGTAGTCTATTTAAATGCATGAAATTCCAAAAAAATCTATTTTTTCCAAAGAGAAAGATTTCACAGGGACTTTGATTATTATTTATTTCAGCTCTATCCCCATCCAGAATGAGTTTTGTATAAATGAGACTTTGATTGCTATTTATTTCGGCTCTATCCCCACCCAAAATGAGTTATGTAAAATTTATACCAAGTTTATTTGGTGTTGTGTTCAAATTCTATTTGTGATTTTTTCATAAAACTCCAAGCTTAGCCCATGTTGCTTAGCACCAATAATCTCAACAAATCTAAGGGTTGATTTTCGCTAAAAGCCAATAATCTCAACATATCTAAGGGTCGATTTTAGCTAAAAGCCCAACCTCCACGCCTTTGGTGGTAGCAATCATAGATTAAAAGAATATCAGTTGAGTTACAAATCTAATGGAAAATAACCAAGTGATCAAGGAGGAGTTACCAATCCAAGGACTAATAACCAGGTGATTAAGGAGGTCAGTGGCACTGAGAATTTTCAATAACAATTGTTAGTTTTAATTTATAATTGTAACACCCTTTGTTGCAAAATATTTACTTTTGTTTTTACCACGTTTTATGCAGAAATTAGAAACTTTTAATTTTACTTAACATAGTTGTTAAGAAATGAAGGCTGGAAAAGCCAGAACATCATGATATTTTGTTTAAAGAAATTGAATAGTGTTTGATTAAGTAAAACCGAATGGAAACAGTTACAATGACTCCTTGAACAGTTAGAAACAATTTCCATCTCTCTTCCCAAAAAGAGGGAAAAGAAGCAGGAGGGGCTGCTTGGATTTTCCTTGAGCTAGGCAGGAATAACTAGTGGGAAAACAAAACTATGGAAAACAATCGAATTGGTGTGTGATTTGAGGCTAGACAATAGTCTGAAGCCCAAGATACCAAAGTGTGTTAAGTCTAGTGAATTTCAGGAGCAGGAAGTGCTCAGAGGGGGACACTGGACGTAATTGCCAGGTCCATGGCTGGGTGGTGAGACCTTCCAGAAAGAATATTATTTGCACAGTTCTAAAATAATCATAAACAGATAAGTAACCAAACTCTGTGCTTATTACTTGACAGCTGGAAAAAAACATTTAATTAGGAACAGATTTTTAAGTCTATCAGTATTCTCTATTGTATTTAAGATAGATAATTACTGTTATGATTAATCTTTCCGTATATTTTGTTATATCTATTATAGAAAGGTTTAGTACATTCTTCTTTCTTAGCATTATATTATGGGTAAAGCAATACAGGGTTACAATTTCTAAGTCTGATGAAGACAATACAGTGTCATTGATAGATGCAGGAATTATACAGACTCTGTTAATATCGATATATAGATCTGAAAGCTGTAATTAACTGTCCACAAAAGTACAGAACCAGAGAAAAATATTTTCTATAATTATAGCAGAGAAAGTCAAAAACCCGACAATGAAGTATAAATTCATTTCAGTTCTAAAACGTGAAATTTTGTTCGCTATAATTGTGAGATTTTGGGCTTAAGTCTAACTCCTCCTATTATTTACCAGACATCTGCTATCGAAGTAGAGCATTTAAAACATAATGCATTTAACAGAGAAAACCATCAAAGAATATAAATGGTAACAAAATTTCCCCAAACGCATGAACGACCTTCAATATGAACTCACAGATTCTTTCATCTAAATGTTAAAGCAAATAAATGAATATATATACAAAATTGAGGAAAGCGGTAAGGACTGTTTCTAATCTCTACTTATTCCAAAGAAAAGGGTCGAGACTCATTGAGTTGTAACAACAATTTCGAAACAAGCCTTTGAAAATGGTAAACTTTAAATGCGAAAACAGAGCATCATCAAGTCAGTCATAGTGTGTCATAAAATTCATTTATTGTCAAAAACAAGGAGTTTATACAATAAGGTATTGCGCAACCAAACTACAGATCCACTATAACAAAAAAGAAACATTATAGACAGTCTAAGCCTCATAGTATTAATCCAGTCGATTAAGATAGGAACTATTGGCAATGCGGTGAGGGTTTGTCCGTGTTGAGAGCTAGCAAACCCTCCCACCACAAACCGTACAAACCCTTAATTAATCTAGCCATTATAAAACAACTAAGTATGAATATTGAGATCAATGTCACCAGGGTTCTTAACAGACCAAACTGGAGGCATAGCAGAAGGCATGCTCTTAGGCTACTTGTGTTCCGTTATGTTCAAGAGTGATTCTGCTCCAATAGTAAGGACAAAGGGTTACCTGCGAGACCATCCAGAGGGTTAGAGCTCCAGATTCATAACCTTTCACAACTATATAAATAAAAATCATTAACTCTAACTTACCTAAGGATAATCGTCCCGGTTGAGGAAGGTCTGGGGACCTAATAACACAAATGGAAGCATTAAACCAATATCAAAAAAATACCTCAAATAGTTAATCCACATTAACAGTGCAAACTTGAAGTTCTCCCACAGAAGACCGTCCTTGTACTGACACCTTGATCGAGGGAGAAAACAAGACAACCTCCATGGAGCATACCTGCAACATCCTTACCATCAACGAATGCCATTCGTGGTAAAGGCGGAAACAAGAAAAGAAACTAAGGGTTAACTGATAACCTTACCTTATCACCGAAAGCTTGCCTGAAGACGACTAGTTTCAAAGCTCTGAGTTGACGGTTTTTTCTTGTTGGCAGAATGGATTCATTGATAAAACCTTAGCATCCATTACTGTTCACAACGAGTTGCAGAGTTTTGAAACCAGTAAACATCGTAGGCAAAAAGAAAATAACAACCAGTTGAAACACAATGAAATGTTAGGGTTAACAAAGGGAAAAGTCTAGATCCGTTGGATCCACCTACCATGGATCCAACGGTGAATAGGTCCTGTATTCAATGGCCAAACTCTCTAGCAGCAAGTCGGACCTTGCATTAATCTGAACCACATGTGACAGGCAAGAGAACTATCGCAGCTCTCGAGGAGGTGCCAGGTGGAGTCAAGCCAATACAACACGTAATCAACCGTATAATCTAGATCCATGTTAATCATCATCCAAACTCATCGATATTCCCAATCACATATCTATGTTCACATTATAGCTTAAACATATAAGATTTAATGCTAAAGTTATAGAATTGAGTAATAATTGTTTATACATATATATCTAGAGATTTTTTTTTATAGTAAGATGTGTTACAAATGGTATCAGAGCCAAGTTTTGCACACTGAGGCTTCTGGGTTAAATATTACACAGAAAATTAAGTGCTAGAATACTTATAATTATGCAATAAACAACTAAGCTCGTAAATGTGAACACAGGGACATAAGTCAGCACCAACACATATACATGCAGAGGAGCCTGAGGATATCAAATCCGCCAAAGGTGCCTTATGTAGAGGCCAATCTGAATATATGGATACAGCTGAGGGAGGACTCTCGGCAAGCTAATGTTGTCCTGCTAGAAAGAGTACAACAACTACGTATAGAAATGATAAATTTAAGGCTAGATAATGAACGCATGAGGCAAGAGAAAGAAAAGATTCTCAAGAGTCTGTCCAACCGACATAATCAGAGAGGGCCAGACCCCGGTACGGAGGACAGAGAAAGAACACCAACAACCCATCATGGTGAGGAAAATTCCGAATCAATAGAGGGACATAAGGAGGATCAAGAAGGGTGTTCGGGTAATGTTTCAAACCAAAGAAAAACCAAAACTAAAAAGATGGAATTGCAGGGTGAGTTTAAAAATTTAAAACCGTCACTGTTCGAAGGAGAATTTGAGGAGGCAGCCAAAGCATGGTTGATTGACATGGATAAATATTTCTAGATTTATGAATATACTGACAAATTCAAAGCACGATTGGCAGTTTACCAGTTACGGGGAAAGGCCACTCTCTGGTGGGAAGAAATCAAAACAGTGAGAAATATTGATGACGAACAAGTGACATGGCAAGAATTCCAGAAACATTTTAAGGATAAATACTTGACTGAGCGTTATTATGATGAAAAAGAAAAGGAGTTCCATGAGCCAAGGTTGGGAACCTTGACTATGGACGAATATGTGAAGCGATTCACCTCCTTGTTATGATATGTCCCATACATGTAGGAGGAAAAATAAAATATTTAGAGGTTAATTAGCAGTTTGCCCAATTTTTTGAAGGAAAAGCTAGAATTTCACTATCTTAGATCAATGGATGATGTGGTGCGAAAAGCTCCTACCAATTACCAGTAGTTGAAACAGAAAAGTGAAGCACCCAAAGGAGATTCAAGCAGAAGAATGAGGATTTTACCCCCAAATAGACCACAGAAAGTAGGAAATGGTCGGAATAATTAGCAAAGAACATTTGGGAAATTTACCAAGAATCCGCCCAAGTTTCCAGCATACCCCGAAAGCAAACAGACAAAGGGAATTAATAAACCTGCAACTTATCAATCGCCAAAACCACCTTTGCAATTTTGGGGATGTGGCGAACCCCATTATTATAAGAATTTCCTGCACAAAGCTTAAACATAACATCTTTCCAATGTGCACGAAGCCTCCACAGGTTGAGATATAATAAGGAGTATGCCAGAATTAATGCCGCTTTGGACGACCATCAAGCAGAATACTAGCCCACCATGATCGAGTGCAAAGTTACGATTGTTGATCAACCTGTTTCTGTTTTATTTGATGCAGGTGCTAGTTTAAGTTATATTATTCCCAAGGTTGTAGAAAAATGTCAGCTGCCAAGCAGCAAATTTAAGAAATCTTGGCTAGTTCTACTAGCCACCAGAGCTAAGAGAAAGGTTTCTATTGAAACATAAAATTGCTCACTCGCAGTTTCAGGGCAACTCATTCATGTTAATCTAAATATATTGCCCTTAGTTTCCTACGATGTATTATTGGGAATGGATTGGTTAGAAGGACGTTGGTCCTCAGTGGATTGTAAAGAGAAATCTGTGAACTACCTTACAGAGTCAGGGCAAAGGAAGGAAATTGAAGGAATCAAGAAAAGCATGAAGTTACGCCCCATTACTGCTAAGGAGCTTGGGAAATTCATTAGAAAAGGCTGCCAGATTTACACTGTCTAAGTAGGATACTCTAATGACAAAAACAAAATGACTTCATTAGAAAATATTCCTATAATTCAAGATTTTGTGGATGTGTTTCCTGAAACTATTCCTGGGTTGCCACCTAGACGTGATATCGATTTTACCTTCGAAATCATACCTTGAGCAGCTCCTGTTTCAAAATCTCCTTACCGCATGAGCGTCCCAAAGTTAACAGAACTCAAAATGTAGCTTCATGAACTTTTAGACAAAGGGTACATTCGCCCTAGTGTATCGCCATGGGAAGCCCCTATGTTGTTTGTTTGAAAAAAGGATGGGAATTTAAGAGTATGCATTGACTATCATAAGCTAAACAAAAGCACCATCAAAAATAGATATCCTTTACCTTGTATTGACGACTTATTCGGTCAAGTGCAAGGGGGTAGCGTATTCTCTAAGATTGATCTAAGATCCGGTTACCACCAGATCCGAATAAAGGATGAGGACATTTATAAAACTGCCTTTCGAACTCGTTACGATCATTACGAGTTCGTAGTACTGCCTTTCAGTCTTACCAATGCCCCAACCACTTTCATGAGCCTGATGCACAACATATTTCAACCTTTCCTAGATAAATTTGTGTTGATTTTTATTGACGATATATTATTTTATTCAAAAAATTAGGAAGAGCACGAAAAGCACTTAAGAATAGTTTTGCATATTTTGCGAGACAATAAGATGTATGCTAAGTATAACTAGTGTGATTTTTACAAGGACAAGATTCAGTACTTGGGAAATGTTATATCAGCTGAGGGTATAGCATTAGATCCAGAAAATATGAAAACTATAATGGAATGGACAACCCCGAAATATGTTGCAGATATTAGATCTTTTTTGGGTGTGGCAGGATATTATCGTTGATTCATTAAAAAAAAATTAGAGATAGCCTTTCCTATGAACTCGCTACAGAAAAAGGGGCATGCCTTTCGTTGGACAGTAGAATGCCAGCAAAGTTTTGAGCAGCTGAAGTAATTGCTTACCATTACACCAGTATTAAAGGTAGCATATCCAGAAAAATAATTCATAGTATGCACAGATGCAAGTAAAGAAGGGGTTGGTGGTGTATTAACTCAAGAAGGAAAGGTCATAGTGTATGAATCACATAAATTGAAATACTATGAGCATCGGTACTATGCTTATGATCTAGAGTTAACCGCAGTAGTGCATGCACTTAAAATGTGGTGGCACTACCTTCTAGGAAAGAAATTTATGTTGTTAACCGATCATAGCAGTTTAACAATTTTTTTTAACCAGACAAGTTTAAATGCTCGGCAAGCCAGGTGGACCAAATTTCTGAGTGAATTCGACTTCAAACTGAAGCACCTTAAAGGAAAATAAAATCGAGTGGTTGACAAATTAAACAGGAAAATGAATTGCGTCTATGAAATACAACTCAGTCAAATACAATCTAACCTTCTTGAAATTATCAGGGAAGCATCCCTCAAGGACCCTGAATACAATTTTCTTTCCTAACAAGCAGCAGAGGATCAGAAAAAGAGAAAACAGACTGACTGTGATATAACTTCTAACGAATTGTTAACATTCAGAAACAAGATTTATATTCCCAACCAAAATTCTGTCAAGCAATTATTATTGGATGAATTTCATAGGAAGTCTTATGCCGCTCACCCAGTATACCAAAAATTTTTGATAACTATCAAGAGAAGTTATTTATGGCCAAGTTTAAGAAAGGATGTTGCGAAATACTTATCAAAGTGTTTGGAGTGTCAGTTGGTGAAGGCAAATCATGAGCATCCCATTGGTATATTGCAATCGTTACCCATTCCTGAATGGAAATGGGAGACGATCACTCTAGATTTTATTATAGGACTACCCTGCACTAAAAAGAATCATGAATCAATTATGGTGGTAGTGGACAAGCTAAGCAAAACAACCCATTTTGTACCTATGAAATCCACCTACAAGACTATAGAAATTGCAAACATATTCATGAGGGAAATCTTCGGATTACATGGAATACCCTGGGTAGTAATTTCCGGCAGGGATGTAAAATTTACATCCGCATTTTGGAAAACCCTCTTCGCTGGATTGGGTACCCAGATTCAATTCAATACTGCCTACCATCCACAAACAGATGGCCAAACAAAATGAGTGAATCAAGTCCTGGAAGACATGTTAAGGATGTTCGTTATGCAGCAACCACACAAGTGGGAGGACTACCTCCATTTAGTGGAGTTCGTGTATCACAATGGCCATCACGAATCTTTGAGCATGAGCCCTTTTGAGGTATTGTATGGAAGGAAATGTTGGGTACCCACGGACTGGAATAACCTGGTTAATAAGTTAGCATTGGGTCCTAATATGTTAGGTTAAATGGAGGCCACAGTGAAAAAGGTTCGCTAGAACTTAAAGGCTGCTTAGGATAGCCAAAAGGTTTATGTTGATAAAAAGAGGACTCATAAATAACTCCAGTTAGGGGATCATGTATACTTAAAAGTTAAACCCCAAAAAGCACCTTACAATGGAACAGTTGCGCCAAGTTGGCACCCTGGTATTGTGGACCGTTCCAAATGCTGGAACAAATTAGACCAGTGGCTTACAAATTAGCACTCCCCTGCCACATCTGGGTTCACAATGTTTTCTATGTATCCTTGCTAAAGAAATATGTATACAATCCTCGACATATAATTAACTGGGAAAATATACAGGTAATAAAACAAATGAATATGTGACATTAAATTGTTGTTTGGTGCAATTCTAATAGCCAATTGTAAATTGTGCAGGTCAAGCACGAGGGAGAGTTCCTAGTAGAGCCTGTTCGTATTCTAGATCGGAGAGAAACCACCTTATGAAAGCGAACCATCCCCTAGGTTAAAGTGCAATGGAAGCACTTTGGCCCGGAGGAGGCCACTTGGGAAGAAGAGGAGATCATGCTGCAGGCCTATCCGACATTATTTTCTTAGAAGAGCATCGGGGACGGTGTTCCTCATAAGGTGGGAGAGATGTAACACCCTTTGTTGCACAATATTTACTTTTGTTTTTACCAAGTTTTACACAAAATTATTTAACATAGTTGTTAAAAACTTAAGGCTAGGAAAGCCAGAACATCATGATATTTGTTTAAAGAAACTGAATAGTGTTTGATTAAGTAAAACTGAATGGAAATAGTTACAATAACTCCCTGAATACTATGGGATTTTTCCCTAAGAAATGAGGACCTACTTACAGGAATGAAGCACCCTGAAATAATATAGAACCAAAAGGATTCATCGAATGCATTAACATCAAAGCAATTGTTTTCTCACGTGTGTACATATCCTTTGGGATAATTTGAAATAATATAGAACCAAAAGGATTCATCGTATCCTTTGGGATAATTTGATGAAGGGAAGCAACTGAGATTGTGACCCAACCAACCAATAATTGTAACAACATGCCAACTTAAACATAATTTAACCTACTAAAACAAAATCTATATAAGCTTTTGAAGTAAGGATAAGTAAAAACGATTTAGCAACCAAGAAGGTCAAAAAACGAAATATTAAGAATGCATTTATAATAGGACATGAGAAGGAAAAAAAACTAGCTTAAATTAGGGCATGAGAAGGAAAAAAAAAAAACTAGCTTAAATTAGGATGTAGATCAAAGTGATTGGAAAATGCAGTATCAGATATTGATATTGATTACAGTACTCATGCAGTATCATGACCAAATTGATAATGGTAATGCATATTTAAGGCGACCATACCCATGGTAAATGCTCACAACTGGCATTTGAAACACAAATTTTCATAGATGAGTGAGTGCTCCCATTTGTACTCTTAAATCATCGTAGCTAAGCTTTTTGTAACATCCAAATAAACAGAGGACCATCAAGTATTCCCCTATGTCTTTTATAATTTTAAATCAATAGTTGTTAATTAATTGTCAAGTATTATAGTCGAACTTATGGCTAAGAAGATTATCACATATTCTTTTAAGATTATATAAGCCTTTCTTGAAATGACTGCAACATACCAAAACTGCTGAAAAATATTGTTGTGTTTACACCATATATGGTGTTGATGCTGTTTAATTTGATACATTCTTGTCTAGAAGCCGAGTGAGTTCTATGTAAATATAACTGCAGATTCCATTTCTTTTCTCTCCTCAATCTTCTAAAACCATGCTATTCAGAAACAAAGTGCCAATATGATCAAGGATTTTTCAAGGCCATAAATAAAATTCTTACAAATAAAGTAAACAACTAAAGAAGAGAGAGACTTTATTTTTTCCTTACTTCTTATATTTTATCAGGTGTATTGATAGAGGCCATATCCAAAGAATTTCACTATGATGGTAGATAAACAATTTTTTTTTAAATCAAGTCATGCAAAAATTCAAAGAAGTGTCTACCTTTGAAAGGAAATTTCAGAAACCCAAAATAAGATATAGAAAGAGTAGATGGGGAGAAACAATGTATCCCAAATAAAAATATGTTATATTCAGTGACTTTAATGTTGGAATATGTAATTACTACTTGTCTCAGTTATGTCTCTCTATGTAAAGGGATTTCTTCCTATTCTTTAGGGTTGTTTATCTAGATGTTCCTAGATTGGTGTGTTGTTGAGATATTCTCTCAATCAGATGATTGTGTGTCCAAGATAGTTTACCTATATTGAGACAACACTAAATGTATTTATATGTAACCAGAATCGTAAGATGATTTGCATTATCAAATTTTAAATATATTTATATGTAATAGTTTGCACTATCAAATTTTATCATTTAAGAAAAGACAAAACAGATGTTGCATCACCAAGAGTAAAGCAGAGGAAAAAATAGAGAAATAGGGTATTGTTCACGGATAAATTACATGACACAGATAAATTACACGTTTTTTGGTAATTTATCCGTGTAATTTTCAACTGTGTCATGACAGAGTCACTGTCACCCGTGTTTATATATGGTTGAAACAATTCCAACACAATTCCAACTTGGAACAATTAAAATTATATATAATGATGATGAGTGGGAACTTTTAAAATTACTTCTATCTTTGCTGGATCCACTAGAATACCTACAGTAGAAAGATAATGTCCTAGGACATTATCTTTAATGTCACACGTGAATACTCTCTTTCGCCCCTACTTCTATATGACGAAGCTACTTGGTGGACACTCTGTAATGACAACGAATGGGAATTATATATTGATTTAAAACCTCTTTTTCCTTTTCTATAATGAGAAAATTTATCATAAGTCAGTTGTGAAACCAAACCATACTTTTTTTAAAATTTATTTTGTAATGGGAAAATCTATCATAACTTAGTTGTGTGGTAAAGCAAGTTGACTCATTGCATTATTCAAGGAAAACCATGCCACTTGTAATTACCAACATGGTCAGTAAAGAGGTAGTCTTTCACTTTAGCGAGATGTCTATGGGTTTTGGGTCATTAAGTTGTTTCTTTATGTTAGAGGAAAACAAGTTTTTAGCCAAACAAAAATAATTTTAGATATTAATCTAAAACACGTATTAAATTGTGGTTCAACTCTTTTTATTTATAGTTTTAGTTTCAAATTCAATAATAATCGAAATATAAATTTGATTTATATAATTTGAATATTCTCATTTTTTAATATTAAGTTTATTTATACATTTAAATTTATGTTTTTGAATAATTAATAATTATAATTTCATTTAAAATAGGTAATTAAATTATAACTAAAATTAGATAATTAAAATTAGGGAGTGGTTTAATAAGCCCCAAGGGTTAACTCACTTGGTCGAGTTCCCATTGCTAAGTACTTTGCCAATTTGCCTATTTGGGGGTCATGGGGTCAAATCTCCTCGATGCCCTTGGGGTTAAGCCGTGCTTGTTTAGCCACCAGGTAGATCCCTTCGGGTTGATTTGCCTTGATTTTCATGTGGATGTAGTGGCCACCTAGGGTTAAGCCTTGCTTGTTTAGCGACCAGGTAGATCCCTTCAGGTTGATTTGACTCGATTTTCATGTGGATGTAGTGGCCACCTCGGGTTGGTTTGCCTCGATTTTCATGTGAATGTAGTGGCCACCTAGTGTTTATGAACCACTCTTAAAAAAAGGAGTGGCTTAATAAATGTTTTTATTTTTTTCTTCTTCTTGAGTGTGAAAAAAGGGTTGATTCGCCTCGACTTTCATGTGGGTGTAGTGGCCACCTAGTGTTTTTGAATGACTCTTAAAAAAAAGGAGTGGCTTAATAAATGTTTTTATTTTTTTCTTCTTCTTGAGTGTGAAAAAAGGGCTGGAATTTGTATTAGCAAAATCACCAGTACATAAACCACATTGGTAGCATCTTGCTTGTGCATCCACCGAAATGATCAACATAAAATTTATCCATGACGATGCCCCATCCAACATGTATAGATAAACACGTATTTTTATGTTCTAGTGTCAACAAAATTAAAACCCAAATCATTCCCAGTAGCATCTTTCTGAGTTATATCCCAAAATTAACATAATAAAGCAATATACAAAGCTAATCCCAAAATAGTACAACAAAGGGTAATAACAAAAACAAAGGATAACCATCATAATAACAACTTCAGGGTAGTGGAAGAAGACCAACATCCAATGTAAATCCCC